>VDFB02125630.1:0-143947 GCA_007258455.2 Sequoia sempervirens | reverse complement strand
CCAAGATCCCATATGAACCTGAAGAATGCTCCACCATGTTTTCGTTGCACCACTCTAATACAAATTGGAAAATCTATGTAAATCTTTTCTATTTTCACTTCCTATACCCTGAAATGATAGCGATCATGATGAACCGAGATCCCATATGAACTTGAAGAATGCTCCACCATGTTTTCGCTGCACCACTCTAATACAAATTGGAAGATCTATGTAAAATCTTTTCTATTTTCACTTCCTATAGCCCGAAATGATAGCGATCATGATGAACCGACCTGAGATACCCACAAAATCGGAGTTGTTCTTTTGTATAACGGAGCACCTCATACTAGAGTGTTCTAAGAAATCCTTTTTCCACCGTATCCTTTTGTAGCATGTGGAATTTTCTCAAATTACTCTCGGGTGAGCAATAAATGAAGAATTGTATATCACTCAAAATTCTATTAATGTAGATACCACCTTAAACTCTACCATCAATCATGATCCAGGGCATTTGGGAAAATAGTTTTTCCATCAAGTGAGCACATACTCTTTACAAGTTATCTTGGGTTGATCTTCTCCAAAGATGTTGTAAGCTGTCTTCTCCAAGTGATGACTCAAATCAGCTTGGGCTGAAAATGTATTTGGACAGCCATAAGTCATTTGGATTCCTGTCCAAACTAGAGATATGTGGATTGAGAAATTTGATTTCTTCAAATGAAATCATTCATCAAAATAATTCCATGATTGAGTGGTCCACAAAGAATGATTCTTGCATTTATTCAAATCTGAAATCAGCAGTTCATTGGCTCATTTTATCGAAGTCAGCAACTTAATACTGGAACAACAGCTGCAATACTAAATTGTTCTTATATGCACAAAATATGTGAGCAATAGAATAATGAAAACTGTATCTACAAAGGCTGGATAAACATCCTAATAGTTCACCATTTGAAGAGTTTTTTTTCCCTTGACCAAGAGTGCTTGCCAAACCACCTGTAAATATTCATATGAAATTTCATAGTGTCTGATTTGTATGGTAACAGCAGTGTTGATGATGAATTTTTGGCTTGTAAGCCTCCATGCAACCTTCTTCTTATCACGACCAACCTTACACTCAACTGATGTTCTTTTGCATGAAAACCGATTGTTGAGACAATACAACCTTGCTTATACTTCCTCTTTTTGATAATCATGAGGACTTCTTCAAAGATAGTTAAATACTCAACACAATTTTTCATCTTACAATGGTGATGGTGTTTCCTACTTCTTGGTAAATTCAAATTTGTAAGTTCAAACATCATGCAAGGTTGATGCAATACAAAACAAACTCCATCATGAAAATACGCCTTAGCTAGATTCAAAACATTGCATACCTTGATTTCATACCATAATTCAACCAGAGGAGGCATATTCAAGATGATGAAGCCTTCATGTATCATAACATCCCATGGGGAATCTTCTTCTACTGCCTCACTTCTTTCTTCTTTATCAGGTGGTCTACTAAGAGGATTACTAAGAATCCTATTGTGCTTGATCACATGATTTTGTATATCATCAAGATTTGATCTCTGTTTTTCATTCAAAGTTTAATGTGAATCAAGAAACCTATCATGGTGGGAATCCCTCTTCATTTGTATGACATTAACAATCTTTGGTGATCCCTTAACTGAACCACTAGGAACCACCTCATGTCCGAGAACCATACTTGGATCCCATAATCTGTTATTGTCACCATCTGTTACTTAATTCAGGAAATTTTTCAACACTCACCACAAAAAGTGGATTATTAAAAGATAGTTCTGCATCTATTTCAAAGAATGGATTATCAAAAGATTGTAAGTTATTTTCATCCTCTGATTTAAACCAATCTTCTTGTTGTCCCAACTCTGTACCTGCAAACTTAGGAAACTCTTCTAAATCAAAATTTTTGTGGAGCCTATCTTGATCATCAATCGCCTGTTCAATTTCTTTAGCCATTTCCTCATTCTTTTGCTCTCTGAATTGTTCTACAATATCAAGCTGATTTTTTGCTTCTAGAAGTGCCATTTGGATACTTTCTAATGAATCCTTTGTTGATTTAAGCTCAAAGGTGAGCTTATCAACTTCTTTCTCTTTCCCTTTCAATACATCAAGGGTCTCTTCTACAAACTTGATGGTATGATCTCTGTCTAAAAGCAATTGCAGGTAATCTGATTTCGTTCTTTCCAAAGCATCTTTGACTGTTTGCAAATCTGCAAGAGTGGATCCTTGTTCAATGCCTTTCTATCTCTTCTCAACTTGGTCCTTCCAAATGAGGTCTTCAATGAATTTGTGTGTGCTATCAACTCTTGTCAAAACTTTTACTACTTTCTCTTGTATGAACAAAAAATGATTCTTCACTTCTTGCAATTCTTTAGGCCTTTGATCTAAATCAGCAAAGTGACCTTGTTCATCACAAAATAAGGTCTCATGTGTCTCTCCTTCAATTTCCAAATAGGCTTCACTTTCATCTAGAACATTTTGGAGCTCAAACTCAAGTTCTGTCATAACCTCAGAGATTTCTGATGTTGTATTTTCTTCTTTGTTCTCCTCATCACTCTGCTGAAATAAACATGTGATAGAGGTCATTGATTCATCCCCTTTCTTGGTACCACGTGTGACTAGGTGTGTGGGCTGTCTGACATGTGAAACACCATTGTTCTCTCCTCAATTGATTCTTGCTTATTTTAGGACCTATAATCTACTGTCTGCAAGAACGCAATTCATCTTCTATCAAATAAGTTTTTAATTTTTTGATATTCTTTTTAACCAATCTCTTTGACAACTCATGTTCCGGTGAAACATCCTGCCCCTTCCCCCAAAAAGCCAACAAGTTAGCTATCAATAGTTTAGAAATATCATCATCCTCATCCAAGAGTAGAGACATGATGGTTTGCTTTGCTGTTATAACATTTTCTGCATGATACTTTTTGACTTTAGCAAAGAAATAGTGAGACATTTTGAGAATTAGATCATCACATTCAAGATCAAGCATCACCACACAGGATCTAACTTTTGCATCAGTTTCTAAATTTTTACCCTCTTAACATAAGAAGGATGTCCAGTGTCATCTAAACCTTAAAAACTTTTACAATAAGCTGAAATACCTCATTTATTGTGTCATCATTGTACGGGGTTTTAGGAGCTGTTATCCTTGTGATTTCATTAAGGCAAGAAGTAACTGTAAGTTTCACATCCTTGTCTGGGTGTCTCATAAACTTTAGTTTAACTAAAGAGTCACTAGTGGCTTCACAATATATTGCATTCCCACATTGTCTAACTGATTTACCATAAATAAGTGTCTTGTCCCCGATTTGGAGCAATAAGGAGAAATCATTAAATTAATTATTTGTAAGGTTATCAAATAAATAAATATTAAAAGGTGACCTTATATTTAATTAATTTAATAAAGTGACTAAATAAAATAATAAATCATATAGTCACTTAAAGAATAAAATAATATTATTTTTTAGAAGCTTCTTGATGATGTGGTATGAAAAGTATAAGAAGAAGCTTTGGCTATGCATTTGGCATGATTGAGTTATTGATTTCTTTTCTACATTGGTGAGCTTAAATGCTTGGAAAATTGGCTCGAGGGTTTGAAGACTCTAGAGTTCTAGTTTCGTTTGTGCAATACCAAACCTAACTGGTCGATTTGGGAGTAGATATTTCAGTCTTCTCACTTGTGCAAATTTAGTGGCCAAGGGCCAAATTTGAGGAGAACGATTTGGAGTTTCATTGAAGATTATTTTCAGTCTATGCATGGTATCGATTTGACTATTAGAAGAGGTCGATTATTGCTTGCACTTGGGAACGATTTGCATTGAGAATATACACATTGATATTGTTGAAGTCGTGGACTCTTGAGGATGTTTTTGGCTGCCATCGAACTGCATATTCCAGTCTTTAGATTTTGCATTGTGAGAACATATATTTGCATCGATTCATCTTAAGTGGTGGAGCGCTGCATTCTAGGAGTTGGGGCGCTGATATTAGAAGATGTTTGGAGTCTATACCAAGCTGCTACAATTTTATTATTGGAGCTGCATATACAAACAGGGGCGGCATTAGTGAAGGGACTATTTGGCAATTTGAGAGCTTCTCATTGGCTGCCAAGACTACATCATCTTCATCGACTCCTATCAGCATAATCCAGGTTCTTTACTTGCATATTAGCATCATTGTATAGGTTCATTTGCATAGTTTTAGGCGCTGCCATATAGTGGCTGTAGATGCACATTTTATATCAGACATTGTAATGACATTTTAGTGTTAGCCAAGAATCTTGGCAAAGCATATTGGTCATTTTGTTATCAGCTTATCAGCTTTGTACTTGATTTTTGCATATAATTAAGGAGATATAAGGTTGCATGCTACATGTTTGTCTAAATGCCATTGAATATAACTTACATTTCCATAAACTGGTTTGCATGCTAAGTGTCCGTAGAAATGACAATAGTGCTGTAGGTGCATATACAACATTATTTCAGTCATATCTTTGCATTATTAGTTGTTGTACTATATTTCAGACTTTAGTTTACTTCTTTCAAGTTTATATCAGCATTTCAAATCTCATCCAAAACCTCAAAAACATAAAATCAAGTAATCAGCAGCAAGTACAGAGTTTGTTGGCCAAGTGTTTGATGATATTCCTTGAGCAAAATAAGGTCAGAATTTCAAGGGATATTACAATAAGTAATTTTCAACTTCCTCCAAGATGCATATAAGTTTATCCTTTGAGTGAGGTTGATGTTCATGTTCTTTCCCTACACTACAAAGCTTTTTACACAATTTTGTTTCTTTTAATTCAATCTCTTCTTTCCTTAAGAATCTTGGTTGATGAGGATAGAGAGGGAACCATGTCAAAAATTTATTATTCATTGGAGGACCCTTGTTCTGATTTAAACTTACTCCAAACACCCTTTGAAATGTTCTTTCCAATTCATCTTGACTTTGTCAAAGAGATGCAAGCAAAGAATCTGTTGTTTTTCTATCTTCCATGATTCAATTAATAAACAAGCTGAAATGAGATCACTAGGATAATTTGGAATTGCTGATTACTATCCTCTATTGCTGAAAACCGAAAAGCAAGAAATCTGAACTACCCAGTAGCTAGGCAGGAATTGTGGCTTTGATACCATTGTAACATGCTAGGCTGGTTTGTTTACCCCTTGTGCAGGTGTTTGGTAAAATGCTAATATTTCTTTTTGCTTTGAAATGGATATTTGGAATGATTGATTAAGCACACAGATTTGAACAACATAAAATAGGTATACAAAAATTCCTTTAGTTTTTGAATTTGCACACATAAAAAATTTATTCTATTACATTTCACAATATAAAACAACACTCTAACCTCCAATAATGATTTTGCACAAAAAAGAGCTGGTGGTATTGTCAAGTGGCTTCCAAGCTTCTTGTGGTATTCTTGTTGATGGTATGATAAAACGTTATATTGCTGCAAAACCCTCCTATATGTTAGTCTCCTATAGGCCTAGCAATTTATGTAATTGGGATCTATGTGTCACTTGTATGATGTCCCCCTTGGGGTTTCAAATCTGCCTTTTTTTTTTTCTGTTTTTCTGATTTTTTTTTGTTTTTTGCAAGATTGAATGCTGGAAATTGAAATAATGAAGGAATGCAAAAACTGAAAGGAAAGACATAATCTAAGAGGAACCCAGTAATGCTTTATTGATTTCAATCATAAATTGAACATACCCATTAGCAGAAACGTGGAGCTACTGGTCTGATTATTATGAACCAGCAAAAAGAAAGTCAAACCCTAGGCCGCCAAATGCTAGACTTGTCTTAAAACGCCTTGAATTTGCTGTAGACACAGCCCTCAATCCAAGTGCCTAAATCTGGAAGTGATGACAGCCCCAAAAGACCCGATCTGCACTAAACCATTTGCATGCCTCCCAAAGCTGTACGGCCTGCTCACTCAAGACCAATATGTGCTCAGAAAATGTTCATTAATTGCTGTATTTGGCTGCAAAGTTCCTGGTTGGTACGTGTTGTAACCTTTCACACATCGCCACATTGCAAATGGGGACCCCCTGTTTTTGCTTTTTTTTTGTCTTGGCGTCACAACTGCTAATTGCTAGTCTTTTTACAATGAGGATATAGAGTTTTCAGGAAGTCACCTGGGTCAAGTAGAGAATTCAAGCCCATAACAGTGTCTAGACTTCGTCAAGTGCTCAGAAGGTCCGGAAGACGAGGAATGCCATTGCTTTGAGTCAATTCTGACACTTCCTATTTTTTTAGGGATTTTGCTTTTTTGCTTTTTGCTTTTTTTCATTTTTGGTAATTTTGAACCAATCTGGGACTTACTATTTTTAGAAATTTTGCCTTTTCCTTTTTTCTATTTTCAGAAATTTCTATTTTTAGAAAGTTGACCTAGGGTTGGGTTCCACAGGTCATGGTATCAATGTTTTCATCTTCAAAATCAAAATTTTGTGCCTCCAAGAGTAAAAAGCAAGAAAAAATCACATGGCTAGGGTTTTGTCCCAGATGATCCAAAAGAATGCATGAAATTCATCTAAGTGTCAAGGAGGAATGAGATATGCCTAGAGAACTTCAAGGTGCGCCCAAGGATGGATTTCCAAACACATGGTCAAGTCCGCTTGGAAGCAAAGGAAAATGGCAAGCCTATCATGAAGTCCACCCTACCTTGGAAGAAAAATGGCAAGGCAAGCTTCAAGTCCGCGCAAGGTGAGGATGTCTAGCATGAAGCAAAGTCGGCCAAGGAGAAATGAAGGAAGCATGGTCAAGCACATGGTCAAGTCCGCCCAAGAGGAGATGGCAGAGATTGAGCCAAGTCCGCCCAAGGGAAGGGCACCATGTCCAAGTCAAGACAATGTCTACCCATGCTTGTCCAAGCCAAGACAAAGTCTGCCTAGAAGAAAATGCACATAGTCTAGACAAAGGTGAAGTCCGCCATACTCAATGTCAAGCACTTGAAGAAGTCCGCCCAGCTCAAGGGATGAATGGCATGCACATGTTGAAGTCCACCCAAGCTGAAAATGGGAGATGGCAAAGAGGCCTCCAAGTCCACCCCACTTTGAAGAAAGATGGCAAAGGGATCATAGAGTCTGCCCTAGACAAAGAAAGATGTCTGGCCCAGTGCAAAGTTCACCAAGGTAGGAGATGGCAAGACAAGTGCCAAGTCCGCCAAGGAAAAATGAAGGAAGATGTCTTGCCAAAGTCAAGTCCGCCAAGGGGAGATGAAGATGGCATGACATGTGCCAAAGTCCGCCAAGGTTAGAAACAAACATGGTAAAATTTGCCAAGAGGAAACAAAAAATGGCTAAGTGTGGAATTTTCCTACAACAAAAGAATCAAATTTTGACTAAGTGTTGGAAAGAAAATAGGAAGAATGAAGAGGAATAAAGAGGAAAAGTAAAGAGGAAATGAATAAAATCCTTGTCCAAGGATGGAGTTTGCCCTACTTAGCACAAGCCAAATTCAAAATTGAAGACAAATCCACAGGCAAAGTTCATCCGAAACCTTGGCTAAATGTTGAATGGTCCACATGAAGGTATTACAAAATGAAATTGAATAGCCAAAATTTGGCTAAGTATAGAAATATGACGAGAGAGAAATTCCAATTTCTCCATTGTAGCTTGGAGGCATTCTTCTCCAAATTCAAGGCACTTGAAAGAATATTCAGACATCTTGGGGGGATTTCATCTACAATCCCAAAACTATTGAAGCAATTAGGGAAACTTCTTGAAGGATTTCATCCCCTGAAAAATTAAAGACAAGCCCCCAATTAAAATTAGATGGTGACAAGAAGAGTGTTGCAAACAAATTTCCATACTTAGACAATTTCTTGACACAAATTGGATAATTCAGAGAGGAAATCCAAAGGAATAACACCAATCCAATTCAAGCAGGAGGAATTTCAAAGCAATCATAAAAGAAAATAACTTCAGATCTAGACATCTGCTCCAAGGGGAGACTTCCAGACCTCAAATGCAAGTGAGAAGAAGAAATCAAAATCTCAAAGGAGATCCAAGATCAAAGCTAGGAAGGAACAAGCGCAAAGGACAAAGTCATCGGCAAGGAAGGATATTCTAAGGCAAGCACGTGGAAGAAAAACAAAGTGACCAAGGAAGACATCCAGTACGTTGAGGTGGCGCCTCGTTATCTTCCAACCAATCAAATTGTTCCAAATCAACATGCAACAACCTTCTATTTTATTGTTGGTTTATATTTAGTAGAAGGACAAGTGTCCCTGAATGTAATTTTCTTATTGGTCGAAAAAGGAGTTAGTTGTGACCAACCCTAATTAGGGTTTAATTTTAATCTCAGCCATTGATCCTAAATCAATCTTGGCCATTGAATCGTAATTGGGGAGCCTATAAATTGAGCTTGCTCCTCATTTGTAAAGTGTGAAGAAAGTGTATGAGATTGTTGCGTATTGCTACTTCCGATAATAAAAGCTCTTATGCATGATTTGCTTTGAATCCCTTTTATTGTCAAGTGGTTTGCAAGGTTGCACATCTTCTTAAACATTAGATTAGAGTTAAGATAGAATTTGATTTGAATGTTTGTTAAATGAATGAAAGATCTGATAGTATTGATTGGTGAAACTTAGCTCATACTTTCTCTGAATAGATGATTTTTATTCAATGCGTAAAGTTAGCCTAAGCTTATGATTGTGGATGCTTAACTTCAGTCTGGATAAGTATTGTTCAAGATATGAAAACTATAATCACACCCCTTGAAGATTGCACCCACTTTGTTTAGTTGTCCTAGGGAGGCGAAGCAAAGCGTGGTTACTAGTTTCATCTAATCTTTACCGTCTTTTGAATTCTTAGGAGTAGATTAGAACTTCTAAACCCTTATCTCCTTTTTCGTTTGTTTGAAAGACCCAAACAATAGAGCTTCATTGTCTAGACCTTCATAGTGAATTGAACAAGCCTAGCATAAGTCCCTTGTGTATTACCAACATATCACAACACCCATTGAGCTTATCCACACGTCAAGACTTGACAAAAGAAACCTTGGAGTCACCATATGATCTTCTCGCAATCTTAGCATACACGGTGATTTTGTTCAAGAGAGGATAGAGTGTCTTTGGACATTTTATTCTGTGTGTTCAGTGGATGATAAAACATACGCCAACAGTACTGCCAGTAGTAGTTGGCAATTTCAGTTCAAGACGTCATAGAAAACTTTGCATATGTGTCTTCAAATTGGTACAACCACACCAGGTTCTTCCCACGTGCCAAGCCAAAAGTTGACTTCAGCATTTATTGATGCAATCTCTTACTTCTGACCTGCAATTTATTACTAAAGTTTCTGATTTATTCTTAACCCTGAATTTTGTGAAATGCATTGATAATGATCCCTGACTGTGATCATTCAATCTAGAATCTTTGGACGATCCCTCACGCCTGTAGATCTTGTCCTAATCGAGGGTTTCTATCCTCTGATCAGCTTGAAACTTCATAATTGCAACCTTGTGCTCAATTTTTGTTTGTAAATGATAAACTTGGATAAAGAAAATTATTTTCTTTTCTCTCTTTAAGCCTTCTTCAAATCCAATGCCCAAGTTAGGGTTTTTCTTTTTCACTAATAAAATATTAATATTTCTCACTCTCAAAATCCCATGCCACTTTGGCTTTGCGCAATAATTTAATATTTTAACTTTGTCTTTGAAAAGTGTCACCTTCACTTAAAAGTTAAATATTAATAAAGTGACTTAAAATGCATTCTTTCAATAAAGTCACTTTATTACTTTATTAATGGCCAAGTTACAAAGTACTTTATCAAAGTAAATTTATAACATTAAATTAATAAGTCACTTTAATAAAAGAATATCATTAAAGTAACGTGACTTAATAATTCAATAACTCCTCGCAAAAGTCTAGCAATAATCTCTTGAGAGTGTCTTGTCACCATTACCAACTATAGGTGTGCCATCACTGAGCCTTATATTACTTACTATAAATAGCAAGTATTAATGGTGAACTCTTGAAATGCCTTCGAACGGCCAACCGAATGCTAGATCACTGAGCTGAATAAGTTGGAATGAAACATCAAGCCTACCAAAGAGCTTGAATCCCCCAATGGGTCCCCTAAACGTCTCACTAGCCTACGAGAATCGTAGTCATAGTCTAACCCAAATCCCCAAACCATTGGCTAGACAAGGGACAATACAACTTCCTTATGTTGAAATTACTTAAGATTTGTGCTTGCTATTTCAGTTTCTTTGTTGTTTATGATCATTGCCAATACATGTTCTCCACGTCATCAATACTGGGTGCTACTTTTCCTTTGGTTTTTACCTATGTTCCACGGCTTGTCGAGGACGGGGACTGGGGGACAGTGTTGACGTGCGTTTTATGACATGACAAACATTTTAGAACAAAGAGTCACAGACGCTCTATTCTCTCTTGAAAAACTACTTCCTATGCTAAGATTGCCAGTAAGTTCATAGGGTAATTCCAATGTTTAAGATGAACGCGGATAGGCTCTGTGGTATGGATGTGATTTGCTGTGGGCACAAGTAGATTTTGCAAGTCATTCTGAGAAGTGGAGACATGAATGTTTGATTACCATTTTGATTTTTGGTTTATAAAATGGGTGGGTTAGAAAATCAATCTCTCCCTAAGAAATCAAAGAAAGGCGAACTAAAATTGAAGAATATGATAAACTGTGCTGCGATTTCCATGCGTTCAGCGGCAACTCACATGAGCAAATTACATCTCTTCTAGGAATACTTGTGATTTTCATATGATAAATAATTACCATCGAATCGAACAACAATTATCAGAGCGGAAGTTAAGCATCACGATGGCTGGGTCTAACTTTTTGCACATTGGTAAATCATCCACCAAAGAAAGTAGGCTCGGTTTTCCACTATTCCGGCGTTATCAATCCCAGTCATTCTTGACACATTTAGTTTAAATCTGCAAGAGAGAGGAAAATGTGTCACGACACGTGCAGCTATTCAGCGGCAACAACCAAGTACTCAAAGCACCTCGTGCATTTGAACTTCATTATCAAAGTAGCTTTTCACAACAATCTCATAAAACTCTCTCTTTATTTCTAACTATCTCAAATCTGCTCTAACTCTTAATCTCCTCTAACTTCTAAGCTTCTAACTATCCATTAATCTATCTTCTAATGATAATGAGAGAGTAAGGGGGGGGTTTATATAGTTTTTCCGGATTACAAAGAACGGCCCAGATTGATTCAAGATCAATGGCCAAGATTAAATTGAACTAAACCCTAATTAGGGTTTCCAAAACCACAATCAGTTAACTAAAGAGGACACTAGACAACTGGAGTGTCGTCCTTATCCGCTTGTGCAGCCTCACGTTCGGCGAACTTGGACACTATCAGGTCGACCTCCTCCATAGCAATGTCGGGCAGCACGCTGATGTTGTACTCCAGCAAATCTAAGTCCTCGGCACATTCTGCAAACATAGTAGCCCAAGCTGGTTCCTGTAGCAAGAAAGAACTTTTGGTAGCCATGAAGTCGAACACTTTGGTGAAGCCTTCCTTCATGATTGGCCCAGTGGTGGAGAAAACTTTATGTACTTGCTCCTTCAAAAACTTTGGCCGCAAGTGTTTCCTTCGGACAATCTCCCTGTCTAGCATATCTGCAGCCATCTCATAGATTTTTCTTTGAATTTCTTTTATTTGCTCTTCCACTCTACCACTATCCTGTTTCACCTTTTCGAGGACTCCCTTTCTAGAGACTAAGGCATAGTACCATCCGTTGAAGTCATAAGTTGCACCGGCTTCAATAACTTTATCTTCGATCAACCGTTGCTTTGAAATGCCTTTCAGTTCTCGGATGTATGGGATGATCCTACTCTGAATGTCCTCGAGGCTGCTCCATGACTCTGCAAGATCTGCAACTCGTGAAAGTATGAAGGAAGCCTGTTCATTTACTTGCGCCAACTTTCTTGCAAACACCAACGCCTCTTTTTTCCTTGCAACCATCCAATCTTTAGCCTCCCTTGCTGTTGTCAACTCTTCTTCAAAATGAGCATCTGGTTCCTGTGAAGCAGTTGGAGGTAAAGGCGCCACTTGTTCGCCTTCGTTTAGTGGCCTAGTCAGGTGCTGGATATAATCTTTTAAACGCTGAATTTCTTTCTTGTATTCTTTCTTCTTGGCAACTTCTTTTTCTAATCTGCCCTTGATGGTGGCCACTGAATTATCCAAGTCTTCGACTTCCTGCCCCTTTGATGTCGGACCCATGTCGACAGTCGTGATAACATATTCTTCAGGAGCAATCTCGTCTTGAAACTTGTCATCCGCAGGCACTGCAATTTGCACCGTGCGATTTCCAGCTTCATCTCTTTGAATAGTTGAGAACTTTTTGGCCTTCTTCCTCAGGGCAGTCTGTTCTAATCTTGCAAGAAAATCTGCGTCATTGTCCTCCTCCGGGACTTCCACTGGCACTTTTCTTTTCAATCTTTCCCTCAGCCACTCAGGTACCGTTGGCTGTTCAATCATGTCCTCTTGATTTTGGACGTCTGGCATGTCCTGTACTTCCTGTTCTTCTTGAATTTCCGGCACACTTTGAATTTCTTGGACTAGCTGCATATCCTGGATCTCCTGGACGGATGGGTCCTCTTGAATGCCTTTGAGGGCGGAAATCATTCCTTCCTCGAATTCTCCATCCTCGATGTCTGTGTTGTTATCTGATTCCAAGATTTCTGTGCTTGCTGGAGAGGGTTGATTATCATCTTCTATTTGGATTGGCTCTATATTTTCAATTGGAGAAGGTAACATAGCATTTTCCCAGGATTCTCTATCCATGGCAAGCATCTCTTCTATGTTCCGGGATGTAGCCGACTGAAGGGGTTTGGACTTGTGTTTCTTCCGCGAGGGACCTTCATCTATCCCTTTACCCTTGTCTTGAACTGCAGATTTATCGGCTTCTTTTCTCTTTTTGGAGTTGGCAGCATCTGTTTGTCCATCAGCATGAGATGCACCGGCGTTCGAAGAACATGACTCGGTGTCTCCCATCAACTCGTAGGTAAATTGCATATTACTCTGTTTTAGCACTTCTACTTGCCTATCTATCCACCACTGAGAGTATTTGAAAACAGGGCGCATCAAAGTGGTTAGATCACCCATCTCAGGTTCGAACCATTTCATAGGTGGAAGCGGCTCATTTTCCTTGAAGCCTGGCTGCACATATATCCCGTCATCTTGTAGCTGGTCAGGTATTTTGAAAAGTTCTGTCGCTCTGATCATGCTCAGGGGTAACCTTGACCATAATCTTCTTCTTACATCGTATTCATCGGCTGCGTTGGCCCAAAAGTCCTCTAGGTCAACCCGATGTTTGTATCTTTCTCCGTCCACAATCTTGATGTGATGAAGCGGATCGAAATTGCTTCTGGCTTTGTATGATATAAAAGGATACTGTTGAATCTCCAGTCGAGCAACCTCTGCTGCTTGGGCTGTTGGGCATGACTCCTCCATGTTGCCGATGAAAAAGGGGAAGGTGGCGGCAGCTTTCTGCTTGGGTCTTTGGATGTTCTGGTATGTTTCTAGTTGCCTTAGCACCTCCAACAACACCATCCTATTTGTCGGGTAGACAGGCAGCCTATAAGGATTTCCGGAAAATCCTTGGATTCTGATGTAGGTGAACTTTGGATATTGAATAAACCAGAATCCATACCGTCTTATCAAGCTTTTGGCTTCATGCGAGAGTCTCTGGTGCGTTCCGCCTTGAAGAAGCCTAGTGATATACATCAAAAATGCATCGTGAGCTCGCCGGAAGTGGGACTTCTCTTTCAGCTGCAGCTGTGGATAGCAGTCGTAGACTTTGAATTTCCCCTCACCGTTGCCGACCACGCCTTTGCATGTCAAGCCAGGATATTTATAATATCTTGCCAATGAATAAACAACGTATGAGCTCATGTGGAAAACTTTGGTCTGTTCAAAGTTGACCAACTGTTCGTGCAAGCTGTCACTGATCATCCTGGACCAATTAAACATTTTGACTCCAGTGATTATCTCATCAATAAAATAATACATCCATTCTTCGAAAGGGGCACCGTGAGCACTGCCTACCATTCTTTTAAGTAGCAGAACGATATCACCATATTCTTCTTTGAAGTGGGTTCTGATCAACTTTTTAGGCATCTTGCTGGCAGTAGGCTTTGGTTTTAGCAACCAATTTTTGTTTATATTCGATGCACATAGATCCTTCTGACTTTGATAGAGTTTGAATGTGTCTTGTTTGCTGCGGTAGGATGTACGGTTGTATACTGGAATGCCAAAAGTCTCCTGGATTGCCGGCTCGGACAAGTAAGCAAGGACTCTCCCGTCAGTAGCTTCAATCTGTCGGTCTTGTGCGTTGTAATGAAGTGCACACTCTACCATTAACTCGGGACATTCTTTTGCTGGTGGAAATCCAGCTGCATGGACGATTCCGTTTCGCATCATCCTCATGGCGATTGGCGTTGGCAGACGTCCGTCAGTTCCATACATTCTCTTTCGGAAATCTTCAAGATCAACATGGCCGAGGTCTGTGTCAAGAACGTGCTCCCACTTGGACTTGATCTTTGACTGAGTTTGGACACCTTTGCTTGCAAATTTCATCTTGGCTGCTTCGAAAAATAGATCTGCAAGAAAGGAAAATCAGAATTCGATATTAAAATCAATTTGAAATAACATTCCAGCTGGTAATCAACTTAGACTTTACGAGAAATAACAAGCTGGAATTAAAATGAATGGTGGAGCTTCATGTTAACATGAAATGGACAAGAAAAATCTGCCTTGTGACTTCGTGAAGACGTGATTGCGACTGCAATGCAAGCTGATAACAGAATATTTCTTTCACTTTGCTGCAAAAATCTTTCAGCCTTCTGCCTTAAACATTTTTCTCTCACCACCTTTCTTCTCAAAATCGAATGATTGCAAAAATGAAAAACGGAATCACTTATAGAAGTGAGAAGGTCGATCATTTTAGCATATTTGCAAAGTTTCCTTTGCATCAAGTTCGAACTCATTCTTGCACTTCGTTTCTGAATGGCAAGTTCTATCCTTAACAACTTCGCCCGGGAAAGTTTCTAATTTCATTCGCAGTCCAACAAGACTCTTTTTCTTACTTTCCAATTTCGAAATTTTCATGACTTATCTCCTTTTTGGTGTTGGAAATAAAATATTAAAATAATTAAAAATAATTATTTTATGTGTCCATTCCAACCCGTTCGTTTTTATGGCTAATTACTTTTGATTTTTTTCGAAAATTTCTCGCCATATCCAATTTATTTGTCCATGATTTTTTGATCGTTTCTCAAAAATACTTGGCCATGTCCGATTTTATTTGGCCAAAAATGTTTCTTGTCCGACATTTTCTAGTCACGTCCAACTTTTCTTAGCCATGTCCAAAGATTTTCTAGCCATGACTTGTCTCTTGTCCAAAATTCTTTCGCCATGTCCGATTTTATTCATCCAAATTCCCTTGATTTTTCACAAATTTTCCTTGACAAATCCAATTTTATTTCGTCCATTTGCTCAATTTTTCTAGCCATGGCGAAGATTTTTCTTCATATTTTCTTGGGCGAATCTTTAAGTGCCATGTATATTTTAGCTTTTCAAAGGCTTGGACTTAGGCGAATTTCAATTTTTATACTCTTGATACATGGCGGACTTCAGCCTTTTCTTTGCCATTCGTGCCTTAGCCATTTTTTCTTTCCTTTCATCTTAGGCGGATTTCATCAACTTTGTAGCCACTTTACCTCTTTGCTAGGGCGGACTTTGTTGGTTCTTTGGCCATTTTATCTTGCTTAGGGCGGACTTTGTTTCTTTATCTGCCATTTGACCCTTTGCTTTAAGCGTTTTCTTCTTCCCTATGGCGGACTTCAACTTGCCTTTGGTCACTTTATCTTTACTTTGTTCATGCCTTAGTCATTTTTATATCATTTTGCTTTGGGCGGACTTTGGCTTCTTTCTAGCCACTCCTTTTATGTCTAGGGCGGACTTTGGGGTTATGCTTGCCATACATAGGCGGACTTCAACATCTTCTTTGCCACTTCCATTTTGACTTAGGCGGACTTCCTTGTTTTCTTGGCCAATGGACCTCTTGCATAGGGCGGACCTGCTGCTTTCCTTAGCCATTGCTCAATATTCTAGGCGGACTTCCATGTTTTTGTTGCCATTTACAAGGGCGGACTTGCATGTATGTTTGGCCATTACCTATATTTTCCAAGGCGGACTTCATTACATCTGTTGCCATTTCACTCTTGGCTGGGGCGGACTTGCATGTATGTTTGGCCATTTTATCTATATTTTCCAAGGCGGACTTCATTACATCTGTTGCCATTTCACTCTTGGCTGGGGCGGACTTTGGCATTTGGATGGCCATTTATGGGGCGGACTTTGGCTTGGTCCTGACCATTCACCATTTGCCTTAGACATTTGCCAGATTTTCTTAGACATTTCCTTCATTCTCCATGGGCGGACTTCAGCATCTAACTGTCCATTGCCACTTTAACTTAGACATTTCCAAGGGCGGACTTCATGGTTTGTATGTCCATTGCTCAGATTTTTGTGCCATTGACCAGTTTTTCATGCCATTTACATCTTTGACAGAGGCGGACTTGACAAACTTCATTGCCATTGCCCAGATTTTCATGCCATTGACCAGTTGGCTGAAGCTTCTTATCATCCATTTCCAGTTTTCTCCATGACTGTGCTCAGATTTTCCATGAATTTCCAGATTTCTTCACAATTTCCCAGATTACTCCATGAACTTCGTGAACTTCCTGCAGATTTCTTCATGAATGTTCAGATTTTTTGATGAATTTCATCAAATCTTCAACCATTTTAGTGCTTTCCTAATATTCACTCAGCAACTTTCTGAAATAGACCTAAAATGAGGGATCCCCGGGTGCCCAAAGGTACTTAGTAGGTCTAAAGCCTGAGGGGGCCGGGTAGAAGCCTAAAGTATGGGTGTGGAGTCAGGCCTAAGCAGCAATCCCGATCACCGAATCTCGAACCCTTCTAAGCACCATGGTGGCGTTTGTACATTGATCGGACTAAAAATTCGCCTTCGGCTAAGATGACGTTGAGTGAGCTAAAAAAAAGCCCCAAGCGAGCGGATAAGCAATGACAAAACCTAAAAGCAAGCGACAGGTCCCCATCTGCAATGGGGGCGAGAGGTGTCAGGTGGGTCACTGTGAGCCGGCGAGGGGCCAGCGTTTGGGAGCGTTTCCTAGAGGCGGAGAATTTTAGAAATGACATACAAAAGCCATATATATATATATATATGATGATTTTTCAAAATTTATTAATATATGAGAGAGAGAGAGAGAGAGAGAGAGAGAGAGAGAGAGAGGGATATGTCAATAAATTAATAATTGATAACAACAATATCAATATGTAAGTAAATCGTGAGAGTAGTACTATAACAACATAAGAAATGTCATTAAAGCATTATAAAATTTATCACAGCAGTATCAAACATCAATAAAACCATGGTCTATCAATATCCAAATGTCTCAAACATGTATCCAGAAGTCTCAAAGTTCAAACATGAAAATCAAAATATTAAATACAACAATCTATGAAATTAAGCCTCATTCGGGGTATGAAATTAAGCGTCGACCTTGCCTTGCCTTGCTGTGAGAAATGAAAAGAGCCTAATAAAATCAAAAGATTTAATATTTAGTCTTTTTTAGACTTTAGCCCAAACAATTAAAACATTAAACAGTTGGTGGGCCTCGCGCGAAGGGAATTAAACCTTTAAAAAATAATTTTTTAATTGTTTTTTAATATGTTTTGACTTGCAGCTTGCAGGGGACGGGGAAACGTCCCAATCCGTCCCCAATCCGTATCGGGGACGGGGAAATGTCCCCAATTCGTCCCCAATTTGTATCGGGGACGGGGAAACGTCCCCAAAGTGAAGGAAATGTTTCCTAGCGTTTTCAATGGATTTTGCATTTTTGAGGACGGCAGGGGGACGTCTCCTTTGTGTCCCCCTGTCCCCGGGACGGCAGGGGACGGGGACAGGGGGTTTTGGGGCAGGGGACGCGTCCCCGTGTAACCTTGGTTTTTACCTCACATGTATGCCAATGGATTGGATGATTATCTGTATTAATCCTGTTGTTGTTTTAATCAGAAATGCAAATTAATAGAAAATTCAACACAGTGAACAAAGAACACATAATTTATCCTGGGAAAACCCTCCTTCTCGAGGGAGAAAAAACCCAGCCAAAATATCTCTCTTATATATTGAATTTAAAGGAGCAGAAATCTAGTTACAATCTTGGCCACACACAAGGCCAGCAATAAAGAATCGCACCTCACTTAGATGCAAATACACAATTATATGATCTCTCCTTAATGTCGATCTGCTTTATGCAATAATATGATCTGCTGTAGATGCACAAACTCCTTGATAAGTGCGAATGTCTCTTTAGAATAAAATTGATGATCAAATGAATGAGCATCTCCTTCCATATATACAAAGTAAGGTGCCTCTTCACAAGCAAGGTGACTCTTCACAAGCATCGGCCTCATTCAAGAACCAAGGCGACTTTTCATCTTGGGTTGGCCTTTAAAATAATATTTATATATCATTTATTATTTCAATTTGTAGAGGATATCTCCTGTAGCTAAAACATCAACACTCCCTCTTAGCTAGGGGGTTATCCTTCCAGATATCCATGTCATGGAGTCTGTCAACATGACATCCAAAATGGCTACACCCATTTGAGAAAAAGTTCATCACGGAGTCTCTCAACGTGATATAGTCATGGAGTCACTCAACATGACGTCCACCATGGCTACTCCCATGTGGAAAGAAACATATGCACAAGTGTCCATCATGGAGTCTCTCAACGTGATGTCGTCATAAAGTCTCTCAACATGACGTCCACCATGGCTACTCCCATGTGTGGAAAAACACAAGTACAAAGGGTTCATCACAGAGTCTCTCAATGTGATGTCGTTATGGAGTCTCTCAACATGACGTCCACCATGTGTGGAAAGAACCACATCTCCGTCTCAGAAATTGACAACGGCTCGCACCTCATATTTCTCTTTCTCAGAGAAATATACACTACAAGGGCTTTCACCTCATACTTCTCGTCACAGAGAAATATACACTAACAAGGGCTTTCACCTTATACTTCTCTGTCACAAAGAAATATACACTAACAAGGGCTTTCACCTCATACTTCTCCATCACAGAGAAATATACATTACAACAGATCTTCATGATGATGTGACTCCCTCTAAAGCTCCAAGTACTTGCATCAACCTCCTCACCTCCTCGTCTAAGGTTGCCTCTGATGAATTGTCAGACTCCCTCTGAATGCTAATTCCTCCTCTTCGAAGAAACGTCTCCAGTTATGTGCGACCAACTCAGTCCCATGGCGACAAGCCGTGTAATGTCCCCTTCTCATCAGTGATCTGTTCTGTCACTCATCAGCCTATTCCGGAAGCTTGTAGGCTTGTTTGAGGTAAAATTAGGGTTTCTAGTTCTGAGGTTCTTTGGCATTTCTGAGAGTTTACTATTTATAGTAAATTCTATTTTTAGCAGTATGGAGTTTGTTAGCTTCTAGTACATCATTTCCAGTTGGAGCAATTATTTGCAATTCATGTCTGACTTCTTAAGGCATTTTTATGGTGAATAAAGGCATTGAGGTTATAATTTGCAGTTGACCCCTTGGCCTAGGAGAACAACTTTAAGTTGTGTTTAAAAGAGGGTCTTGGAAGGGTGACACCTTCATGAGGTGATTTATTAATTATTGCTAAAAACATAATGCCTTGGAATAAGTGGACGCAACTTTATTGAAGATTTATGTTTTTTAAAAAGAATAAAGTGAATTCTTGAAAAGGGACGCCTCTTGGTGAAATATTGGATTTTTTGAAATTGGAAGAGTCTCCTGGTGACTCTTGGCGTGCTTTCTTGTGAAGTTGAAGAGTTTTCTACTCTTTTATAAATTGAATGCTCTACTTCATCTTTGTATCCATTCATGTTATCATACTATTATGCTGTCGGAATGACAATTGAAACCTTGTTTCGAGGATGCTACCTCCTAGCCATTAACCAATTTCGTGTTTGAAATACAACACCTAGTTGGACTTTGCTGCTTCTCATCCAGACTAGCAGATTTGTGCTCAACAGTTGAAGTTTTGATGAAATTTCTAGATTTTTGAGTTGCTGGTTCACATACAGCTGAAAGTGAAAATTGAATGCAGCTCCTTGAATTAAATTTATTTTGGTTCTGGGCATTTTTGCTAAGCAATTGCTGATCCTAGGCGACCCTCCTTGCAAAGTATGGGAATTTAATTTGAAGATTCTGATTTTTGGTGACCAAATCCCCCCTCAAGAAGGCCGTACCATTCATGGTGCATTGGGAAGCGTGTAAGAAAATAATTTTGTCTTTTTGTTGCTATTTCTTCATCTGATTTTGGACGCCTATCTTCCTGCAGCACTTTGGCTTTGGTTTCACGCAAAACAGAGGTAATCCGATGTAGTTATGAGCATTTTATTGATTTCCAGTTTGCTGATAAGAAATTCCAGAACTCAGATTTTTATATCAGATTCATATAATTTCTGTTTTGATCATAATTCTATCATTGGAAGAGTAAAGGAACATCATTAGAATTCATTCTTCTCTTCTAGTCTTATTTCTCTATCATTGTAATACTTGTTTTTGCAGTCTTTTGAATTGTAAGGTTGTGATTTAGTAGTACTAATCCAACCCATGTTATTGCTGCAACTACTTGTTTATTTCTTATTAATTACCCCTGGACGGTTTACCGCTAGTGCGGAGAAAGAACTTGTTATATCATTGTACCCACTCTCAAGTGGTGAATCCCCACTATTCAGTGGATGCCCGCCGCAGCGGATGAATTAGATTGTTGTAGCTTCATGGCTGGTTATCCGCCTACTAGTTTCAATTTCAATTAATCACTCTGTCATATGTTAGCACCTCGCCCTCAATGGGATCTTGAGTGCACATTCTTGACGTTGAGTAGTTTCTTTTCAAGTATTGTTCTTTAATTTCTCCGCCATATGACAACACCTTTCCATCATTTGGATTGAGTGTGCATTCTTGGCGTCGAGTTCCTTTAAGCTTGGGTTTCGGTTTGATGCTAACGCTAATCCAGTTGGCTAGTGCTGGTTTATGTTGTGTAAATCCTTCGAAAAAATTGGTTAGCATATTTCAAGCTGTGTCTTCATGTTTGTTCATTTCTTTAGCCTGCGTGTCTTCCTCACAGGATGCAACAAGCTCTTCCTCCCTTGAATTCCTTATGCAATCTCTCATCATCCTTTTGCTCCTTGATCCGTCCTGGAAGCATTTTAGAGAGATTAATAATAGTTCAAAACTATCCCGAAGAGAAATATCAATGCTAGAAGCATACACGATTCACTATTCCCAATGTTATTGCATGAATTATTATTAACTATAAAATTCATGATCATTATTCAAACATAAAATATTTATCTCTTTATGTTGGTCAATAGATATAGTCAGGTGCTTGTCTTGCCATCTCTTTCTCAGCTATTAAATGTAAATGATAGAGTTCCCTGAAATATTTGAAGCCTCAAATGTATACACCATAGGTAAATTTCCAAATTTTACACCAATGCATAGAAGCTCATATGACTTGAAGAATGAACACTGTTTTTCGGACCTGAGCATTCCATTAAACTCATATCCTATACGACACAAGAATGAGAGGAGATAACATAGAACCTACACACTGTCTTCAGTAAGAACCAAAACATAACTCCATTATAGCCTGCACAGATCTTCAGAACAATGTCAAGAAACCAAAGTACCATCGCATCCACTCACACCAATAGCAACTTGTGATTTTCCATATACAACCACACCACAGTCATATACTTCCAGATTTGTTCTCACAGTGATATCTAAACCCGACTTGCTGCCTTTAGACGCAAATCCTCCTAATATCTCTATATTGTTTTGTTGCTCCAATATTATAACAATAATCTATCACAGCTGTAGCTTCAAATATCGAACTCCTTGAAAGCACCTGAAGCTTAAAAATAAAATCAAATTCCTCCACACCTGGACGTGATCTTAAATCTGCAATTGCTTCTAATCGAATTTCCCTTGAACCCGCTTTGATACCATGTTGTTTTAATCAGAAATGCAAATTAACAAAAAATTCAACATAGTGAACAAAGAACACAAAATTTATCTTGGGAAAACCCTCCTTCTCGAGGGTGAAAAAACCCAGCCAAAATATCTCTCTTATATATTGAATTTAAAGGAGCAGAAATCTGGTTACAATCTTGGCCACCCACAAGGCCAATATAATGCAATAAAGAATCGCACCTCACTTAGATGCAAATACACAATTATATGATCTCTCCTTAATGTCGATCTGCTTTATGCAATGATATGATTTGCTGTAGATGCATGAACTCCTTGATAAGTGCGAATGTCTCTTTAGAATAAAATCGATGATCAAATGAATGAGCATCTCCTTCCATATATACAAAGTAAGGTGCCTCTTCACAAGCAAGGCGACTCTTCACAAGGGTCGGCCTCATTCAAGAACCAAGGCGACTTTTCATCTTGGGTCGGCCTTTAAAATAATATTTATATATCATTTATTATTTTGATTTTGAGAGAAGGATATCTTTCGCAGCTAAAACATCAACAAATCCCATGACCCTTCCTCATCACCTCATGGCATTAGTTTTATTCTCGAAACACCTAGCGGTAGAGGGTTTATCGTCTTAAAATCTTATCCAAAATGATGATTGTGATTTCCATGGCCATAATAAGTTCTAATCCTGTCCAAATCGTGCTATTAATGTCTTTGTGCATAGGTATTAGGGATACGACCGAATAAAGAGCAAATTACACCCTAAATAAGGGTGGCGACAATATTAATGAGAGTTTAAATCCCATATTATTAATCCTGCGAATTCCTGCTCGACTCCCTTGAAACCTTGCGCTTTTCTTCAACAAGTTGCATGTAATGTCCCTTACTTGGTCCTGTCTTGGAACTTGCTTGTTTTAGGGTTAGGGTTGGCCAAATGGACACTCTAAGATGGGGTTCTTTGCATCCACAAAATGAGCAATATTCCCACATATGCACATGTTCATTAGCATTAATATCTAAGCATCCATATATAAATATATTCATAAATGCAATCATGAAAACACATGAGGGGTGGACATGGATGGATCCGCCCGAAGCCATTCTTCCTAGTACAAAGGTTGTAACCTACAACCCTCCCTTTCTTAGTGATTTGTAACTGCATTCTCTACCCATATGGGTAGATCCGCCTGAAGTCCTTGGCTAGGTTCAAGGAGTTGTAACCTACAACCTTCCACTTTAGGTGGCTTGTAACTACTTTCTCCACCCATGACATCTCCTCGAAAAACACGACCTACTAGGGGAAGCCAACGAAGCTTATAAGTGGCCTAGGCCTACCACCCCTGCATGGCCGCAACGGATCTTAGGTGGGACCCCCACTCCATGGCCCAACTTGTGCCTTGGGACTGGGAGGAACCTTAAGTTGACTTGCCCACTCCTCCATGGCCCATCCCTGCCTTGGGTCCTAGGGGCGGACTTGAGTGGGGTTTTTAGGCACCACTTTTCTCAGGCCCTTCCTCCCTAGTAGGTTTACAAGCACTTGGAAGACAATCTTTTCTCATATACAATGCATACATTTATGGATTCATGATAACTTATCTAATAGATCATTAGAAATGCAATAATCATAATGCAGGAATTATAATCTAAATGATATTATAGAGTTTGAGCATTAGTAACTAAAATAAGCATAATGCTTATATATCCCACAACACAGTTTAGGAAAATACATAAATATATATGCAGCCTATGAATCAACATATGGAATACACAAAAGTAATGAGGTAGGGCAAGGCTCTTAGGATAAATCAGAATGAAGTTTACAGCGGCCTATGAAGATAAGCTATGATATGGAGCCAAGATCCGGTGTTTGAAGCAAAGGCCATTTGCAACTAGGTTTAGTGTTTAGTTCCCTTGGGTTGAGAAGTCTGATCGGGTCTGCATTGGGTAGAAAGAGTGCTGGTTTTAGACTTGATTGCTGTCATCTAAGTCACCGCATTCGAATTTGAATTCGAGTTCGGCAACATTGAAATTCGGATTAAATTTGGCAAGAAAAAAATTCGAAAAGTAAATAATTCGGATTAAATTCACCTTATATAATTTTGATTTTTTTAAAAATGTAAATAATAAATCGATAAAAATAAAACTATATTATATTACTTTGAATACATTAATAAATCTGAAAATATTGTATTATATATAATATAACATATTTAAAAATTTAATTTAAATAATATTAATATATAAATAATAATTATATTATAATAAAATTCTAATGACACCCACAGAGCAATTTTTTTTAATATTTGTTGTGTAAATAGATTTATATGACGTTAAATTATACATTTACAAGCAATAATCGTGAATATTCCACTGACGAGGAGAGGAGGAGAGCAATAAAGAAAGGAAGGCGCGAGACTTGGAAGGAAGCTACGAGGTGAAAATTGTAGGTCGCACAGGTGATTCAGAAGGAGGAAATCCGATGGTGGTGGCATGGAAATGTCTTCACAAATCACAGAAAAATAGTAAAGTCATGACTGCTGCTTCAGGCATGAACTCTTGACAAACAACTCTCAACTTAGAACTCAGACTGTTCGACTTCCAAGCCCAGATGGATTTTTATCAATGAGAAACTTTCTGTGTGTGTTTTGAGTGATGCGGGTAGACGTTTTGTAGAGAAACAAAATAAAAACCCTAAAAAATCTATTTGAAAACCCTAAAAAAAGATTTCAAAAAATATATTTTAGTGAAAAAAAACTTATAACTATACCATACGAATAAAATGACGAATTTTAACGAAATTTTTATTAATATTTGAAATTCGGCAAAATGGAATTTCATGGATGAAATTTGTCGAATATGGTGACTTAGGCTGTCATAACCTTTGGTTGTCCTCTAAGGGTTATGCACCATAATCATGTGGCAGGAAACTTACAAAACATAGTTCGACTCTATAGAATCATAGTTGCTGGAACGTCATGTAATCTAATTTTGGATTGCTAGCATATTAAGAGGCTAAGTGAATTGATTCTCACCTATTCGTTGGACCGATTAGGCTTTCTTGCTGCAATGTCTTCAATCATTGCTTTCTCTCCGAGATCAGGTCTTATTCCACTATTTCTATTGGGCGAATCATTGCACCTTTTTGTTTAGACACGTCCTTTGACAAAAAGGTTCGATTAAGAGGTGGTACTCATTGGTTTATGGAATCTATCCGTTTGTTAAGTTTCTTTAATGCAAACATATTTAAGAGAATATTTAATCAATTTCCTTGTTCTGGCAATATTAAATCGACTTTCCCTCATATTATGTCAAGTTGCTAATATGTCATCATCCTTGGAGTATGAGTGACAGTTTTAAAGTTATTATGTGTGTAGATGTTTATTAGCTCTTGTAATATTTATGATACTATATTCGATAATTCTGATAATGGTTCCATAATTTATGATGTTATCTACAATAATCATAATTATAGCAATAGATGTATTTTAATTTATGTACATTTATATTGTTGACATCTTATTTTGTGTTTCAATATCACGTATCTTAGTGTTTACTATTCCGGGAACATGACATTGCAGCTAGTATAGGTCACGGTTTGACTCCCATGACTTCCTCTTTCCCTTTACACAATCACAATATTTTTTTAAACTCTTGCAGTTTCAAACTATGAGGCTCACCCAAATAAGATGCCTTTGTATTGTATTACCTGAGTGACTTGGTTGAATCTTTGAATGAAATAAATTCTCCAATCTATTCAATAAGTGCATTTGCTAATTCATAGTCACTTGCATAACATGAAGATGCCTGAAAATTCCGTTGAACTCAATGTTGGAAATGTTGTCATTGATGTCAAAGGGGCATAGATGTTTTGAAAATTGTTGTCATTGATGTCAAAGGTGATGTTAAAAGAAAAATAGAAAAATAGATTTATGTTGACCGACCTATGGTTCTAAGTTTGGCACCCATCTTGTGAAGACACAAATCAAAATTAAAATTATTTTTATTTTGGGCCGACATCTCCTATTGTGGTGCCCACTTTTGAGGAATTTATAATTATAAATAAATTATTTTTCAAAGGGGCCAACCCCTCTTGATATTGGCGCCCACATGTGGAAGGGTTTCTTAAATAAAATAATTTTTTTTTTATGCATGTGTGGCCGACCCCCTTGAAGAGTCACCCCTCTTGGATGAAAAGACACTTTGGCAAGGTATAAATAGAGGTTTGTTTGAGAGTTAGAAAGCAAGCAATTTCAACGATTTATTTCTAAAAAGCAGAGCTAAGAGCAGAAAATTCTGAAGAGTCTTTCAGATCTATATTGAAGAATATATGCAGCCCTTGTATATTTAATTGCAGATTTATAACAAAAATTATGCCTGATTTGGAGCAGGTTTGGGTCAGAATTTGGAGCAGACCTTGGTACAATCAATACATCATTTTGGAGCAGTCAAAAAGAGCATTCATCACATCAATTTTATTGCAGACACTGAGCAGACTTATATGACAGTTTTTGAGCAGAACAATGAGAGATTTATAAGCAGATTCATGAGAGATTTTAAGGGAGAAATTTATGTAAAGATAATGCCATGATTATGGTCAGTTTCATGCATGATTTGGATCAGACTTGAAGGGAAAAGTGTGATTAGATTTGAAAGGAAGATTGTTATGTGATTGTGGATCAAATTTGATTGTGAAGCAGATTTATAGTTGGATCAGATTTGTGTTTTTGGTGAAAGAGTTTGTTATATCAGTATTGATGAATTGAAAAGATAGAGGTTGGAGCTCTGTTTGTGTGTGGGGGTTGGAGCCTCTTGTTGAGTTGGAGCTCAGTTTGTATAGAGATTGGAGACTTTGATAGTAGGTTGGAGCCTACAAGAAGAAGAAGATTAAACTATAATATATATGCAATAGTGTGCCATGGTTTTCTCCCAAAAGGGTTTCCATGTAAATTGTGTGTTCACATTGTGTTCCTAATTGCTAGATCTTATTTGAATGGTTCTAATTGTGATTGGTTAAGTTTTGAAAAGTAAAGGATTGTTAGATATTGTAATTATCTTCCCCCCCATTGAACAAGTGGTAGCAATGAAATACAATTCGTCTGCTTTTTGGTAGGCATCCACATAACAGTGGGGATTCTTCACTTTAATATTGGGTGAGAAATGTGAGAGATAAAATGATTATTCCTCCACATAGGCGGTAAACCATCTAGGGGTTACATTGTTTTGAATTTAAAACACAAGTAAATGCAGAAGTATAAATGACTGAAATAGTACTACTATACTCAACCTTAGAATGCAAATGCTTTGCAAATTACAAGTGTTACAATGACATAATCAATGCAAATACTTGAAGGATGATTCTTCCAACACTTATTCTTCTCAATTATTAAATTACAAGCCAAAATCTGAACTTTTAGAATTCTGATAACAATAACCAGCAAACTGAAAAAGCATTACCAGCAACTATACCAGCACCCAAAATGTTCATAACATCATCAAAAATCCTCCAAAGGACTTGAAACAAAATGCAGATGTATCTGAGGAGGTAGGCACCCAACTCCCAACCAAGAAATTGCATCCAAAGTTCACAAATTAATTATGCACGAGTTCCAAAGCACTTCCCAGCATGGTACGGCCCTAGGAATGGTACGGCCTCTCTAGTAAATTCAACACTTCAAGATAAAATTTGATTATTTGCAAAAAGGGTTTCCCTTAGCATAGGAATCAAAGGAGCCAATACCCATAAGCAAATTAAAATCATACAAAAAGCTGTATTTGAAAATCTCTTTCAGCCATGAAACAACCAGCAACACAAAAACTGGAAAATCTCATAAAAAACTCAACAATAATGCTCAATGTGCACTTCTGAATGAAGCACACTCCCAATTGACCATCTAGGGAACCATAGTTTTAGGCCCGAAGAATGGTGT
The DNA here is from genome assembly GCA_007258455.2 of Sequoia sempervirens. Classification (NCBI taxonomy): domain Eukaryota; kingdom Viridiplantae; phylum Streptophyta; class Pinopsida; order Cupressales; family Cupressaceae; genus Sequoia; species Sequoia sempervirens. The sequence continues at coordinate 115,946 of VDFB02125630.1, read as the reverse complement.
AAAACTGCTAAGCTTCCCCTTAGCCGGGTTCTAAATTCAATCCAACAACATTTCAATATCATAAACAATAGATAGATAAATGAGAGAGCAAAGGCCTATTTTTATAAAACTTGAGGTGACTGTTGAATTTCCATCCTTTTCCCTCCAAATGACGCCCAAGCAAATAATAAATATTTTAATTTTCAAAATCCTCTCCTCCCTTCTCATTTTGGTGTCCAAACACCAAGGAGACATTAAAACATTTAAAATATATTTATTACTCCTTAAATGAGGCGTCCAAATCCCAAGAGAAATAATAAACTTAGAAATATTAAATGTTTTCACCTCATGTGGCGTCCACCCTCAATGGCCCTATTTTAAAACAACTTTAAGTCTTTGTGCTAGGCCAAGGGGTCAAAATCACAATGTAATAATTAATGATTTATTCAAAATGCACCTCAGAAAGCCAAAACCAAAAATTCTCAACTACCCTGCCTTAAGTAGAAAGCTCGCTGAACTGTTGCCAACCTAAGAACTGACAAAAATAGAACTTACTAAAAATAGTAAATTCTAGAAAGTTGCTCAACTCACTTTGCATGTTATATCATTGCAAAGCTTTTTGAAATCCTAGAAAGAATCCACAATGCAAATCTCAAAACTCCAATGTACTGACTAAAAATAGCAAGTTCCGGAAAAGGTTGCCAAATGGAAATGCATGTCACACCATTCCGAAGCTCTCCAAAAACCCATAAAACTCTACTAAACATGCATCAAAAACTCTTAACATGCAAACCTTAAAAATGCTTCAGAACCCCTATAAAATAGGAAACGGCCCCATTTTAAAACAACTTTAAGTCTTTGTGCTAGGCCAAGGGGTCAAAATCACAATATAATAATTAAATGATTTAATTAAATCATTTATTCAAAATGCACCTCAGAAAGCCAAAACCAAAAATACTCAACTACCCTGCCTGAAGTAGAAAGCTCGCTGAACTGTTGCCAACCTGAGAACTGACAAAAATAGAACTTACTAAAAATAGTAAATTCTAGAAAGTTGCTCAACTCACTTTGCATGTTATATCATTGTGAAGCTTTCTGAAAACCCAGAAAGAATCCACAATGCAAATCTCAAAACTCCAATGTACTGGCTAAAAATAGCAAGTTCCGAAAAAGGTTGCCAAATAGAAATGCATGTCACACCATTCCGAAGCTCTCCAAAAACCCAGAAAACTCTACTAAACATGCATCAAAAACTCTAACATACAAACCTTAAAAAATGCTTCAGAACCCCTATAAAATAGGAAACCCTAATTTTATCTTTGACGAGCCTACGGGCTTCCAGGAATAGGCTATCAGTCATCGAAGGGCGTATGGCTAAAATGGGGACATTACATGAATACCTTGTGAGACATACTATTTAAAAGAATGGCTTTTGCATCATTTTCCTTTATTTCTTCATTTATACCAGCCAGCTGATTTATCAAGGAACGGAATTTACTGATGTGAGATTCTATATCTTCACCTTCTTCCATTTTCAAACCATACAACTTTTGTTTTATAGTTATTTCTGCACTATTAGCTTTTGATCCAAACAAAGTATTCAATGTTTCCCAGATATCCTTAGAAGATTTTTTAAAATCTACATGATGCAAATAAGGTTTAGATAAACCGAGACCAATTATAGCCAATGCTTTCTTATCTTTTACCTTCCATTTTTGAAGTTCATCTGCATTTGTTGGCTTTGGCATTGTACCATCAACAATTTCCCAAAGATCTCTTTCAATTAACAATAATTGAATCTGAATTTTCCAATTGTGGAAATCATTTCCATCAAATTTTTCGTAAAGGCTTAATTTATCCATTTTGTGTTGAATAAAATGTGTCCTTCAATTTTCATAAATAAAAGGAAAAAAAGCCGTAAAAAAAAAATGCTTCCTTTTGTGCCCTAAACGCCTTGACAAAAATTTGTGATTCTAAGATATATTTCTGTGCGTCAATTGTGTGAGTGCAAAACACAGACCAGCCACATCGATGAATCCTATGAATGCCTTTAACAATTCCTTATTCCACGCCTTTTGCAACGGCCCTTTGATATGCTCTAATGGTCGACAACATATAAATGAATATCCCGATAGCCTCCACAAAAACGTCCAGCAATGGAGTTCAGCGCTTAACTAATGTATTGCATATTCAAATCTTTAAAATGCCTCTCAAACGCCTGGCACTGCTAATGAATACTGCACCCAAAAAGAACATGGAGAAGCATGATTGCTAAGTTTGAACATATGCTTGGAGCAGATTGGGGTATTGACATATAATTTTTATTTTAAATTTTTTTGGGATGATAACAATGGACATAATGGAATGTCAAACAATGGAAAGAATGAACACAGTGGAGAGAAGGAGAAGAAATGTAGATGAATGATGGAGTCAAAATGATTTTGCACATGGTCTACATTGCTCACCTGTTGACAAATGCAAGAATGGTAGAAAACAATAGCAGTTGCACGTGGTCTTCACTGTAGTACCATTGCAAACACCGTTGTGAGGAAGAAACAAATGAATGGAGGGAAATTAGAAAGAGGTCCAAGAAGAAACCTGCTCTGATACCATATTGAAATGAGAGAGAAAAACGAGATTGCTCTTGAATAAAAAAATTGTCATTCACATTACACTACAAACTATTACATTGTATTGCCTTTAAAAGACCAATATTTTTGTATAAAACAAGTTACGGGAATATAACTACCAAAACCAAATTTTTATTTATTAAATTAACAATAGCTTGTTAATTTATTTATTTAACACTATATGTCAAGTACTAAATTTCTAACAGATACTTTCTGTAATGTCCCCATTCTTGTGCGAGCATCAGGGTTGGTGGATTAGCCTATTATGCCGATCCTCGTAGGCTAATGGTCCTGGATAGAGGGTCTCTTGAACGTGCACTTGGTTGGTAAAATGCAATATTAATATCCGGAGCTTGGTGACGAGGTGAATTTGTGTGTTCGGCATGTTACTGGAGATTAAAATGACGATTTTCACCACTTATTTCACCTTCTCAGGTTTAGGGACCATGTGTCTATATTTTAAAGGGGTCACTTTCTATTTTTCAGTTACTATTCATGACTAAAGTGAAAAAAGACATAACTTAAGTGAATAGTGCTTTTTTAATGAATAGTGATTTCAATGTAAAATTATAAGAGACCTTGAGAAAGTTTGACCCATTCATGCTTGGATATGTTTTGCTGATTGAAGTTTGGAAGTGTGGAGTTTGGGAGAGAGGGAAACTAGGGTTTCCTGATTTCTGCAGTGGGTGAGCCTGGATTGGGCTTTGTTTGTCGAATTTGTGCTTCTTGATGGTGTGAAATACCACCCTAAAGTTGCAGATCTGAGTTTAGTTACTTCATTTGGAGCCATATATTTTTGTCTGCAAGCGACTAAAGTCATTTTCTGGAAGGGGTTTTGCTGCCAGTGTCTCCATTTGCCATCTAGAGGACGTGGCTTGCATTCTTGAAGATTTTTGGAGCTGATTTGAGCATCTACAGCCAGCCACACTTTCTTGAGTGTTTTATCAGCTCTTAGGAAGGAAAACGCCTATCCTTAGTGGCTGCAATCTCATCCAAAGGGGGCACCCTTGCCCTAAGAAGACCTCCAATCAAAAACTTGGTGGGAGAAATTCATGTTTCAGCCTTTGTGTGCATTTTATTGAGGACGGGTACTGTAGCAAATCACTATTCACTGTGATTTATGGCTGTAAGTTAAAATCTATAACATATGATGTGTATTGTAAGAATCTGATGTAAGTTATATCTCCTATGCAATCTATTATGTATGAAGAAAGTTCTTTGGTAGTTAATTTGAGTCATTACTCAAGTGATCATAGTAATTTAGTGTATTTTGAGTTCCTATTATATGCATATGCTTGTTAAATTTATGTATATCATTGGCATTGAGCATCAAAACACAAAAACAAGAAAAAGCAAAATACAAAACCACAAATCAGACCTACAAGCACCGTGAAATCATTGCACTAGAGTGTCGGTTCATCACAAGTGGTGTCGGAGCATATCACCACAGTGGTAGTAGAGTGGATCACTGGAGTGTGGTTCATCACACTTTCCTGCAATATCTAGTTTGCTTAGAACAAGATCCTTGTTTGTTTCCTTTGTAGTAAGAATTGTAATTTTGTCTTGTTTGTATCGAGGCTTCCTTTTCCATAGATGCTATCCATGGTGATGTGCTGCCATGGTAACAACTTAATGCTATCCATGCTGAAGGGAAATTAATTTGGAGTTGCCTCTAAGAAGTTGAAAGAAGGGATGAATAATGAGTTTGAAGTTCAGTCCCTTCTCTTGGGATTGCAGATTTGCCACATGTTTGGAGTTTGAAATGTGGAAATTGAAGAAAATTCTATGATAATTGTTAATCCTATTCAGAGAAGGGGCTCGACCAATTGGAAGATCAATAATATCCTAATGGTGTTATGACTTTTTCCGTACTCTTTGACAGCCTTTACTATGCAACATGTTTATAGGGAGGCTAATCAGGAAGCAAACTTTCTAGCCAATTATGCCACAACTTGGGAGATGAGTCCATTACAAGTGAAGAGGCTAAGTGATGGGAACCATTTGACTCTCTTTTTAACCTATAGTTTGTGTCTAAGGTGGCAACTTATTAGTTTTGTGGTAAAATTCTCTAAGGTCCCAAAGCCACTTGTGCTTCATTGGGAAGCAAATGTTTAAATTTAGACACCTCCATTTCATGATCTGACAGTTACTGTATTGTAGATGGTTTGGTCTCCATGATCCCTTTCAATGTGACTAGATATTGCATTTTTCACATGAGCCAATAAGAGAGCATTATGGATTGGCCTTAAGGTTGAAGATCATCTTTTAATAGGTACATGTGGAGGAGATACAATCAGGATTTCTTATGGGATTTTGTGAAGAATCCAGAAGGAGAGTTTCTATAAAACTACCCTTTTGGCCATCCAACATCATCTCTTGTGAGCTGGTAAAGATGGGCATGAACATTCTGTTGGTAAGCAGGATTTGACAGATCTATTTGTTTGGCTGCATTACTAAGGATGAAAAAGATGTTTAAAACTAAGTTGGTTTTCTATTGTATGTCATACATTGGGTTCTCGAGGAGGACTTCTTGCAAGTGGAATACTGATATAGGGTTAATTTTGTATTTCTTCCATGTTTGTAGGCTCGCTGTTGGATGTGGAAGATGATAAGATGGCAATATAAAAGCCGGCAACAATTTTGGTGAGAAAACAATTACGGGGAGGTCTCCAAAAAGTGTTGCAGGAAGTGGTGCTTGCCATTGGTCTATTCACGGTTCAGTTGTTCCTAGCAATGGATAGGTTATAGCTAAGACAGTTCCATGGTGCCCCTTTTGTAATAGCCTCCCCTAATTTTTTTTTTAAATTTTTGCAAATGGCACTTGCAACGTGAACATACAAGTGATGGTTTAATGCTGTCATAAAGGCTGATACATGAATTTCAGCTCACATACATCTGCTATTACATTATCTAGTTGGATAATAGTTCACCAATGAAGTTCATGCATGAAATATGACAAGATATGAAAAATTCCCATAGGGTAAATACCTCAAATATAGAGGAAAGCAGGTTATAACAGGTTTGAATACCCTGGAAGTGTTGCTACAGCAGACTGATATGATTGAATTAACCCTTGTTGGTCTATGTTTCAATGTCTAACAGCAGTGTAAGACATCAGGAACGTTTAGCCTTCCAACATAGAACTCCTCTAAGCATGACAATCAGCCTCAAGAGCTCCCAACACTCCAGAACAGCCCTCAAATGACAACAATAGGCAGAATTCAAGTCTGATATATGGGCAGCAGGTTTGAAATGTCCCTTGTTGCATGCTTAAACAGCCATGAAACTCCTCAAAACTCCACCATTGTAGCCAAACTCATCTACAAATGAAGCCCAAAGCTGGAAGCATACTCAGCACTAACCAAACAAATACCAATCATGCCTAGCTCCACTAAAAAACAAATTGCAGGTCATGAAGATGAAGAACCGCAGGTCTAAAACTGAATGTAGGTGCTGTAGCAGGGCTGTAGTTCACTATTCGCAGGTCAAGGCAGCCAAGAACCATCAAAATCTGTCTCCCAACCTGTATAACACTTCTCCCAATACACTGAGAACAGCAAAGCAATGACCCAACAATCTTCAAATAGTCTTAAAGTGCCAAAAAATGGACAGGAATAGGTCTGACATGGGGTTTCAGACATTACCCAGATTTGTATGGCTTCAATATGTGCACATACCCTAGGAATTTGAGCCAGCAACAATCAGCACCAAAACTTTTCGTAATGAAGTCGGCTAGGATTAAACATTACTTCAAATATGATTTTAGAACTTTCTAACCCTCCAACTCACCTCCCAATGCAAAGATTTGTTGTAGGGCCCAGCTAGGGCATCACTTGAAACACAGTCTGTATGGCTAGCATAGGAAGCTTCAAATACACCATAAAAAACTCAACTAAAAATCATTGAAATAATCTCCAATATAAACCCAAAAATCCGCAAATCAAAAACCTTGAAAATCTTCATTTTTGAAACCCCCAAAATCCAAAACTCTGAATATCAATGTGATTCCTACGCAAAATCACTCTACCAGCTAGGGAGGATCTTTCACCACCGAAACTAGTGATTTGATGAGGGTTTTTGTCCTCATTCAACCTCGGAAGAACTCTGTTCACTCCAAGAACATCCTATTATGTGTGCAAACTTGAATAATCCAAATGAGAGCCCCAAATTTCCTTTTATAGCTTTTTCGAAAAAACATTTTTTGCTTTTTTGTTGCTTTTTCATTGTTTTTTTTGGAAAAAGAACTTTTTTGTTTTTTCCAAACAAAACGTTTTTTGCTTTTTTTAAAAAACTTTATCTCTAAGTCCCCTTTTCCCCTAGGCATCCACTTGATGGGACATTAACTTCATAACTTTAGTGTAATAATTTAAATAATCCAAACCACTTTGCAGAAAGCACTGCCAAGGCACCGAAAACTAAAATTGATCATGCCAAGAAGTAGCTAATGCTGGAGAATGATGTCGGGTGCCAAAATGGGCACTCACTAAAAATAGTAATGTTCTCTAAGAAATGTGGAGAAGAACCTAGATGGCGAAAAACACTACAAAGAGCATCACCATAATCTTGGATACCATCTGAACACCAAAACAACCCCAGATGCCAAGAAACCTCGAAACTGAACTCTCCAAGAACATTGAAGTTCTCCTAGCTCACCTGGAAACTTATGAGAAACCTTGGAAATTGGCCAATGCTCACAGAACATGGCGTAAAAATGGGGACATTACACCTTTATTGTGGTTGGGCATGCTTAGTAGAAGGCTTGGCCAACAAAAAGGCGAGGAAGCGGGTTGAGTTCTTGAAGTAGGCGACGGGTCTATCAATCACAAATGGCATTGTGTGGATGGCTTCACTGATCAATGACAGCTTGGAGGAGAAAGGCTAGTAAATTTTTAATATGTAGAATATGTAATAGTTTAGATAGGGCATTTTGTATGGTTGAAGCCCTTCATTAGTTAGTTCTCTCTGCTCTTGTTCATTGTTTGGGCTTTTTGAACTCTTAGCCCAATAGTTAAGCTTGACAATAGGAATTTTAATCCTGTGTGGGACCTGAAGCAATGCAATTTTGGTTAATAATTTAATGCAATTTGGCATGATCCCCTAGATCACAGTTTACGGACCTTAAAAAAGAAGTAATTTTTCTATAACATTGGATTTCACATTTTGCAATCTACAGTCCTTGTATTGACTCAACATAGTAGTATGTTTCTTCTCTCTTGTCTTGCCAGTCTATCACGAACAAATTAATGTTAGTTATTTACTGGCGCAAACATGAAAGATTCTTATGTAACCACTTGAATATACCACAGCTGCCTTTAGATCTATATTAATCATTTGGAAAGAGGCACCCTTAATACAAACGTAGACCATTGTAATGACTGTATTTTCACCTTGTAAATCCCAGCTGTAGTTTAAGTTCTACTCTTGTTCTCCCATCTTTTTTGCTTATGTCTACACAGAAATAAATACTTGCTGGCCCTCGCTTAGGGTGTTACTCTCAAACCAAAATAACTAATCTAGAATTTTACAAAAATAAGAACTTCTAGGCTTCTTTAAGGGATCAAAATAAGCAACTCAAATAAGTCTTGTGAAGAGTGAACAAAATTGATACCATTGCAAACATTCATTTTAATGTCATTGTTTAAAACTTAAAATTGTGCATTGCTTTTCTCAAATGTAGCCAATCTTGTGTTGTGATTAATATTCTCTATAAAAAGAGTCCGATGATATGCATATATGTTAGCATGGGAAGGAGCGGTTCTTGTGTTAATTTTGTTCTTCAATGTTTTATTTGACTTGTTACCATATATGATGTTTACAAACTGTTCTTTTTTGATATTCCTTTTTTTCTTCAGGGATTGTATTATTTGTTATACGGTGGACTTCAAGTACATTTTTTGTTGATGCACATCAAACAAATAATCTTGGATTCCTGTGGCCTACTGTTGATGATGAAGCTTCACTGTGGACATGGCTATTCTTTGTTCCTCTTATAGCCTATGGTGTGTGGCAAGTGTTGTATATTCTAATTGTCAATGTCTTACGGCACCAGCGATTATTAAAGGATCCAGAAGTGATTACATCTTTCAGGTAAATATCATGGGAGTAATAGATTGTACTTTTGGTCGTCACACTTTAGGTCTCATTCTCTTGTGTTTTATTACAGAGAGTTGTCAAAGAAAGCTTCCAAGGCTAATAATGTCTGGTGGCGAGCAAGTGGCTTGCTTGGTGATCACAACCGTGTTGTCATGTATGCTGTGTTGCAAGCTGCATTTACTATTGCAACGATGGCACTTAGTGTTCCCATTTTCAAGTCCTATAAAATGCATGCTGCCTTTGAGATATGTAAGGTCTCAGCTGCAGTTTGGAATGGAGGAAACTATGTCATTGAGGTGATGCCAAGGCAGGTAGTTGTGAAAGAAAAGAAAAAAATAGAAGTGCAGCAACCTTCTCATTGCGAAATACCTTCTGTCAGCATTACTGATGATGCTACTAATGGTAATACAAACAAGTCATCAGATTTGACAAAGTGATACTAAAAATGGGGCTTAAGCATTCAGACCGCATGAATTGGAAGTGCATCGTGCATAAAATGCCCTTATGACAATGAAGCCTTGCGTTCATGCCAACCTTTTACAATCGACTAAAGGATGTGTTAATAGTGCTTGATCTGCTGTAAAGTGATGTTCGGAGGGTTTAATTTGAACGGCCATTACTTTTGTTGGCATTTTAAAATATTTATGCTTTTGATAAATATAGGTTGCGGCTTTCTTACGTTCACCCTTGGACCTCATATTTGGTCATATCCTTGCCTTCGTATATAAAATGACAGTTTTATCCAAGAGCTTGGTGCATATAGTCTGGCTTTGGAGAGAAACCAAGCTTCATTTGTTGAACATAGCCTGAAGATTTTTTTATTATGATCAAAACTTAAAAACATTTTGAACTTCTGCTTTGAAATTGTAAATTACTTCATATCAACATTTAGACTTTTTGGTTGCTTGGTCAGCGAAAAATGTATGTGCCCTTTATCTGATGAAACAATTAAAGCAGAGTTCATTTATTGATCTGATAGCTAACGTAGTGTTAAGTGGTAAATGCTTTAAGAGCAAATATTCAAGAATAAATATGAAATAATCACTTTGTTCTTCCCTTCAATTTAATTTGGAATTATTGAATAACACACTACATAATTAAAGATGATAAATATAATCAATTAATCAAAGCTTAAGAATTCTTATCCTTGTTTTGTATGTATATATTAATGATCCCTAATTAGTAGTAGATCATCCATAACTAATTGACCAACAATATGAATCTATATGTTTCTCGTTAACATCTTCATGGATTTACTTGTTCCATCTAATGTTTTAAGAAAACAAAACATATGTGCTCAGAAACTCCTTTTAACTGCTAGGATTGAACACCATAAGAACTAGAAACAACATAAAACAAAGCATAATAATACCTTGGAGGACCAAATGTAGGAAAAACACTAGAGGGTAACATAGTTTGCCTTCTCTTGGTACTATTTTGTTGTAACTACAATTCTATGATCTCCATGAGGCTTTCAAGGAAACTAATAAAAAATACGATAGTATTATAACACTTGCAATGCTCTACAAATTGCTCAAGTCCACACTTTATTGCTTTCGACTTCTTATGAATTGAAAATTAATAACTATCTAGAAAGAAGAGGAAGATGTTTTACAATAATCCCTTTGATATGTTTATATTTTAAGGGAAGGTTGGATGCTTTGGAAGACACTAATGGGAGGGATAAAGAGGCCTTCGTTGTAAGAATTGTTACATTGGAATAGGAATCAAAGTAAATTGTAATAACCACCTTTTTAAATTTTTTTTTGCAATGCTAAACTTGATCACTAATGCATTTTCAATGTAGCTTTGTTGTCATAAATTTTGATACAACATAAAGTTGGATTGATACTAGAAGAACCAAGCCAAAATGGCCTCATTACATTGAACTATCATTTAACTTGCAAGTAACAATGAAAGTACCTCAAGTTTATGAGCTATTAGGATCTTAGGTTTTGAAAATTTAGTTCAAACTATTGTAGATGATGTTGCAGGTTTGTTGTGTGGAAATTGTAGGTCCTGACAACTTAGAGATTTCATCAAACACTCCTTCCAACCATCATAAAATGCCTCCCAATGATAGCAACATATACTTTAAACAACCTCCAACACTAGCTAATGAGCAAGGTAATATGACTTATAGGTTTGAAATATGGTTGTGCAAGATCAAAATTGGCCACAAAAAACATCATAACCCCTTTCAAGCTTGCAAGGAACACCACCCAATAGCAAACAACATTGACACCCAACACCACAAATCACCCTCAAATGATTAGGAAAGGCAGATTGTAGACCTGGTAATTATAAATCATTAGTTCCAAAATGGTTGTATAGAAGGTATAGTTCCAAACAACAATGCAATCACTCAATAACATCCACCAAACTTGAACCAAACCACTCCAAACTCTAGCAAATGGCTTCTAAACCACCCAACTCCATTAAACAACTATGGAGGCCAATAGGAAATGCACAAATCATACCCAACAATGCACAAAAGGTACTAGTTTGGTACAACCAAGTGTAGGTCTACGACCCCTAAAATTCACCCTTAAACTCTAGAAAGCTCATGCAAAAAACTCAAGAAATGCCCTTCCCAAACTTGGATGCCAACCAACAAGGTGAAATTCATTCAAAATGGGCAACAATTCCTCTTCTTATTCCCATGCCATAGTTTCTAGGGTGCCTGCAATGTGTACCTCTCCTTGGAGTTCATGCCAGCTCCAAAACAATGCAAGTAACCTTCTAATCTAGTTGCCCAACCACTACAAATAATATTAAATCAGACTTGAATATATTTTGAAGACCAGTCTCAATTTTCCTGGCATAAAGGGTGGCACAGCTAGCTAGGGCATCATTGGAAATCACAATTGTACAATCAACAATAAGAGACTTTGAAAAAACACTTTCTAAAACACACCAAAAATCTCTTCAAAAATCACCAAATACAAATTCTAAAATTTGCAATAAAACAACTTTGAAAATCTTCATTTTTTTGAAACCTTGAATTTGTAAACTTTGTGAAAACAATGGTGACACCTATATGGAATCACTCCAACCAGCTAGTGACCATATTTCAAATCCGAAACCAATGACCAAAAGAGGGTTTTCATCCTCAATTGATCTTGGAAGAACTTCGTGAGCTTAATCTAACATCCTGATATGTGTACTCTTCTACATATATGAAATGAGAGCTCAATCCTCCTTTTATAGGGTTGGAAGGAAAAGAGGCCAATTTAAAATTACAAATAATTCATTTCCCCTCAAAATCACATTTCAAATTATAAAATGACTTAAGTGTTAGTCCCCTTCCCTAGGCGTCCACTTTAGGGGAACTTTACATGACTATAAAAATATAATACTAAAAAGTAATTTAATATAACATTAACATTAGAACTTTATTGTAAATTATAAAATAATTTAAGTGTTAGTCCTCTTCCCTAGGCGTCCACTCAAGAAAGCACTTTGGAGGCTTCGATAACCCAAACAAATCATGCCATGATAATATTGAGGAAGTGGGATGATTATAGGTGTCAACTTGAAGACCTGCAAAAAATAGATGTGCTCTCCAAGAACTTTGGAGAACACCTAGGAGTTTGAAAATGCTTCTGAAAGCGTCACTACAATCCAAAACACCAATTGAGCTCAGTTCCATAAATAGATGTTAAACAAATTTGAACCTAGATCCTCCAAGAAGTTTGGAGTTCTCCTGAGCACACCTAGAAGCTTACAAGAGAACTCAAAACTAGCAAAAAGCTTATAAATAATATGACAAAATGGGAACATTATAGTCCTTCCCTGATATTGTTTGCCCTCAAGCAATTACCAGTCTCAATCACCCACTCAATCTTGCATCAACAATGAAATTTTTGGATCCCAAACCAACCTAGGAGGTCTATAACTTCTTTTGATTGAAACATTGAACTGCCATGCACCTACAATTAAAACATCCTTTGCTCTTCTTCCAAAAAGAGCAACCAATCTTGGCAGAATTATAATCAAATCCTTGGAAATTTGTTCTTCATTATCATGATTTTGTGGCACCATTGAGGAAATTTTGAGAAGGTTACTATTAACCCCCATTTTTAACTTCTAACACTCTAACATCATGGTTGTAATTGCAAGGTAACTTGTTTCCCCAACCACAACTACAAGTTGAAAACAAGAAGTGACAATTATTTGGTGCTTGAAAATCTATCCAACACAACACCTGGTTAACTAAAATTATCATTTCTATCATCTAAAGCCATAAACTACCCTTTCCAAGTGCTCAGTGGTTTGAAAATGCATGAACTTGTAGATGTTCAGATCTGAAACTAGCAACCTATAGTCTAATTTTTTGAAAATAATCACTCTAAAACATGAGCAACTGTTGCAACATTGAAAATTCCCATCCAAGATGATCTTTTATCTTTTTCCCAACTGAAAAGACCTTTCCTAGAGTCACCAACTTAGTTAAGATCTCCTTCCAATCCACTTGTAAGAATACAAAGGGACCCATAAGATGGTTGTAAGAACATGTATGCTTCTTTTGTCATATCTTGTTTCTAAAAACCCATATTGATGATCTTGGGTACAAAAAATCATCCCTAAAGTGACTCCACCATACTAAGGTTGCACTAAATTTATCATCATGTGAACATCATTACATATAATTTGGTAATGCTTGAAGTCTCTACACAACCATCATCCTCTAGATCGCCATAGTAATCCTCTCCTTGTGTTAAATCTACAAGGTCAAACCCCATGTCATAATGGTTCAATCCAACATGAACCACCATAGGAAGAAAATCATTATAAGATAAGTGTTCTTCCCCCATACTATCAATATGCATTTTAAAAAGAGGATTGGGAAATGCTAGCTCTACATCCATATCAAAAAGGGGATTATCAAAATTTTGGAAATTAATTTCATCTTTTTGCTTGGACTCAATTTCTTTCCCATGATCATATATTTTGTGCATCATCTTGCATGTGGCACTATATGACCCTTCTTTGGACATTCGTCTTAGCACAATCTTCCTTCCATCCTCTTGAAATTTTAGCTCCATGGACTATTCAAAGTGATCTCACCTAGTGACGGAAGCAATTGCATGCCAAGTACATCATCAATTTTTCGTATATTCACAATGTAGAAATCATCATTGACTTCATAGTGGTTTAGTAGGAGTTTCAATTGTGAAATATTTCTCATGCAATACATAGTGCATCCATTTGCAACCATGACTCTAAAGCCTCCAAACTTTTTCGTTTTGAGCCCTCTTTGTGCTATAATGTCTTCATCAATGAAATCATGTGTAGCACCTGTGTCAATAAGAGTTACAATTTACTGCCCTTCTAACATTCATCTAACCTTGAAAGAATCATTTCTTTTCAGACTTGAGGACCTAGCAAGGGTACTTCCACTCTCCTTCTCTTCCTCATACTCTATTGTTGATTCTTCCTCCTCACCTTTCTTTGTTTTAGTTTGCTGGTTTGAAATTTTTGATTCAAAACTCACCTAAATATGCCTCTAATTGACGATTTTTCCCCTTTTCTAAACACTTATGACTTGGGTCCCATGGTTCCTTGCATGCAAAACAAAGAGTTTTCTTCCTTAGCTCCTTTATGAAGTCTTCCTCCAATTTTGCAAAGGATTCTTTGGGTTGATTTGATTTCTTGTTATCACACTTCTTATCCTTATCATGTTGGAAGGTCTTTGACAAGAATTTATTCTTTGGGGCTACAAGCTCCATACTTATAGCTTTCCTCATAGCCTCCTACAAACTTGGTGGATCAAATGCCATAACCTAACCTCTTATGGGCTCAATTATTCCTTCATTGAAAAGGACCACAAGTCTCCTCTCTGTGATGCTTGGGACCACAACTAAAAGCCTCTAAATCTCTAAGATGTAAGTGTCAAGGGAACCATATTGCTTCAACTAAGAAAGCTTTCTAAAATACAACTCAAGATCCTTTTTGTCAAATCTCTCGATGAGATTATTTGTGAACTTGTCATAGGTGGTGGTTAGATTGTGGCCTAGTGTAACCAAGCCATGGTACCACCACTCATGGGTTGTCCTATCCAAATGTAGCATGGCTAACTTGATTGCGTCATCCTCCGACATGGGTCTAAGTGTCAAATATTTTTTTTAAAATTTTGTACCCATGCTTTTAGCATTACATTTATCACTCCCATTGAAGTGTGGTAATGCCGCCTTACCTAATGCATATTGTAAATATCTCTAAACTATTGGTCCTTTGTTTACAACTCTACCACCTCCTTTCTTCTTCCTATGATTCTTAATCTCATCAGATAGTGTAGCATATATTTCATAACTAGCTCTCACCTCATCTGCCAAAGGAAGTTGAACCTTTGGATCAACCTGTACCTCCTCTCTGCGAATAAAAGAAGGATGAAGTGGTCTAGGATCAAACCCTGATACTATTGTCGTAGACACTGAAAAATGTCCTAGGCTTGCTAACACCATTTTTCCATTGTCTAAAGTCATATTTTTGCTATTAATTAAATAATTATTTAATTAATCCATTTAATTCATTTCTCCATTACTCTTGATTAATTAAATAAGTTATATTTATTTAATTACATCACTAACGTCCTCTTTCCTCTATAATTAAATAAACTTTATTTATTTAATTATTACCACTTTCTACTATAATTAAACGATTATGTCAATTATTTAATTATTCATTTTAGCCTTTTCTGACACAAATTAATTAAATCTTATTTAATTAATGACTTTCCTTTTCAATCACCTTTTTGAATTAAATTGCCATTTAATAAAAAAGATAACTTGACTTTTTCTTTTGTAATTAAATAATGTTTCCATTATTTAATTATGCACTTTCCAATTCGAACTAATTGATTTTGTCGAAAAATCATTCAATTTCCTCATTCTCCTTCACTTTCAATCTTATCCCATCTCATCTCATCTAATTTTGGCTATTGATCAAATTAATGTCTTTTTAATCTTGACCATCCGTTTAAAATTGTCTTTTCTATAAAAGACGCATATCATTTTCATTTTAACAATCTTAGAAAATCCAAAATTAGGCTAAGCAATTAATCTCTGATATTTTGCTAGGCATAGACAAACTTGTAATTGCACTTATAATATGAGAGAATTAGTTACTTTAAAGCAAAGCAGAGGAGGGTAATAGAGGTGATTCAATGGAAGCATGAAGACTTTGGTAACAACGTTTCATTATTTTATGTTTTATGCTTTCTTTTGTGCTCTATCACTTGATTAGGATCTTTAGGATATAAGTTTAACAATTTGTAATCTTTAATCCTGGTTTGGTTTTTCCTGATCACATATGGTGAACCTGACATGAAAAGTTTTGTTTTTTCTGATGAAAGTTTTTTGTAGAATCTCTGAATAATCTCCTTTCAAGCGGCACTGAGATTCCTTATGACTCTGTGATAATTGGTTTTGATATTGCTTGGTTTTAATTAATATAAGTTGTTTTTTTGTTAGATTATTTAATTTTGTTAATTTTGTTTAAATTTAGATTAATTTAGAGTAATTTAGAAGAATTAGAGTAAGTTTAGATTTAGTCATATATTTAGATTTAAGTTTAGATTAAGTTTAGATTTAGTTATAGATTTTAGATATAGATATAGATTTTTTAGATTAAGATTTTTTAATTTATTTATTTTTATTTAGAGTTTTTTAGATTTAGATTTTTTAGTTCAGATTTTTTTTTAATTTAAATTTTTTAGATTTAAATTTTTTAAAATTTAGGTTTTTAATTTAGATTTTTTTAAGTTAGATTTTTTTGGTTAGTTTTTAATTTTGTTAGTTTAGATTAAGGTTAGTTTTGATCAATTTAGATTAATTTTAGTAATTAATTTAGATTAATTTTAGTAATTAATTTAGATTAATTTTAGTAATTAATTTAGATTAATTTTTGGTTAATTAGATTAAGTTAGTTAGATTAGATTAATTTTGCTAGTTAATTTTTATTAGCTAGATTAAATGTTATTTTTTTGGGTTTAGTTGTGATTTTAGGGTTAATTTTCTTTGATTTGGCTTTTTGCAGGTTCAAATGTTCAAGATTTGAATATAAAACTTAAACTTTCATTTGTTGAAGACCAGAGGCTTAAAACTAGTAATAGTGTCTTTGCAGGGTTCTCCTTAATTTCTTTTATTCTAAGTGTCTGCTTTCACACGAGATAATTGAGGGAGGGTTAATTTTCCTCGAGATGATAGGTGTATGCTATCACCTTGTGCAAACTTGGTGATTATAAGCCAAACCCATCATTTTCTTTTGTTTTCATATAAGTGGTTAATGAACCGGTGTCTTCTATGCTTGAGATGGTAGGTGTATGCTCTCACCTGGTGCAAACTTGGTGATTAAAAATGAGACCCATCATTTTTGTTGTGTTAATCCTTTAGAGGGTCTGCCTCCCAACTTGTGAGAGGGAACAACCCAAGTGGCACTTTGTTTCAGTTTGCTATATAAATTGTCATGATTTTTGGGAAAGTCTTCAATTACCTGATGTAGACGTCCTATACAGATGAGTGTCGCCCTCATTATCAGTGAGATATGTCTAAATCCTTTCTAAGGAAAGGATTGGGAGGCCTCTTTATTGAGAAAATCTCGCCTCATGTACATGCACCAATATTTCCCCGAAACATAGAATAAGAACCATTGTTGTAGAGGACCAAATCCTTTTTACTTGTTGGTGCATGAACGGTCATTTTGGAGCCACCCTACATTCCACTATTCATTGTAGAGACATAAAATACCTCAAGATATTTGGATCTTAGGGGTTAGGAGAACTTGGTGTGCCCGTATCGTGTAAGGGGGAGCCAGTTTCACCGAGATTTTCTTTGTTGAAGTGTTTGGAGAAATCCAAGTAGGGAATCAGTAGGTAGTATCCACTTTCCAGCCTAGGTTGTGCTTGCTTACAAATGTTCTAAAAAAATTTCAATACCAATGAAACAATTTTGGGACTAAAATAAACCCCTACTTAGACGTTCTCTGATTTTATATCAGAATCACTCAATTTTTTTTTGTCTGCTACATTTTGTGTGTGTGTGTTCAAACAAACATTGTGAATACAAATCAAACACCACACCTGAAACTTACAACATTTTAACCTTGAAACGAACTAGGCGTACATATCCAAAACAAGCTTAACCTTTAATCTGTTTTGACCAAGGACTTGCTCACCTCATTGTACCATTATCCATTCCCCCATCACCTCATCTTTTTGCATTAGACATTCCCCATAGGTCAAATCTTTAGGTCATCTTTTTAGCTTGCATAAACCTCTTGATTCGGAAGTCCATCAAACCTAGATTAGACCATAGCTTCAAATTTGTATTCTCTTGACCTTATCTTTTAGAAAACAATCATCCTAGTCCTTTGTCATTTAGGTTGGTTCCTCAGCTCACCAGTCTAGTTTGAGACCACCTTGTCAATATATCCTATCAATCTTTACTATACCCAAGGTCATTGATAATCAAATTATTTGTTATACCTATCTTAGTTTGATTAGCAACCATATCTTAGGTTCACCAAAGGTTTTAGTTTTCATATTAGATCATAGTACTCCATCCCTTCATCTCACATCTTGCATACCCTAGTCATATACATACTTCTGATTTTAATCATTGTGATATTACCTTATTCACACCTTGACTATTGTCAGCTTGACTCTTAATCTTGGTAACGTTATTAGGCATCCTTATACCCAAAAAATCCAAAAAACATAGCATAGTTGTATACCTTCTATTGCATTGGAATCTCTTAGGCTTCATACCATCCACCACTATGTCTTCCCTTCACCTTGATATGCTTGCTAGTCAAGTTGAATACCAATTACTCTGTAATGGTCAAGCCCAACAAGCCATAGACTTCAAAAGACAATTCAAAATCCAAATACCAATCAACCTCAACCCATGGTCAACTACCCACATACCCTTCTTACCAACAATCCATGTCGTTAATCCACAACAAATGTCCATTAATCACCCTTATCCTAACCTTGACAAGGGAAACCAACCTTCCACAAATCCATTCTGAGAATCCACATACTATCCTAACCAACCTTTCACTAATCCATTCCAAGCCTCTACCTCCTATACTAGTCAACCTTCCACTAATCCATTCCAAGCCCCTACATCCTATATTAACTTGTCATCCACTAGTCCATTCCAATCCACTACATCCCAATCTACAATACCATCCAATAAGACCACGATATTTAATTCTCTCCAAGAACGACTAGTAAGGAAACTTGTTCAACTCCAAAATGAAAAGAAATTTTGACAATCCAGTCAAATTGCTACTCATACACCATCTAGCCATCTATCACAATCATGTTTTCCATTTCCTACCAATCCCAAAAAGGATACCGCCATTGAAACTCCATCATTGCCATGTCCAAATATTGAGTTCATTGAAGAAAATCATATCATTCCATTGCCTAAATCATTAGACATATGTCAAAATCATGATCCAAACCATGCCAAAATAAACATCAAAACAAATCAAGATCAAGTTATCCATGATAGCCCAATCATAGATCAAAATCCTAACCCTTTTCATGACATCCACATTTCAACCACCTCCACCATTGCGGATGATACAATTGCTCCCACGAGACGCATAGATGATCTTCCTCTAGAACAAGAGTATCCTACTCTAGACATATTTGCAAATGATCAAGTTATAGCTAAATTCACTAGACTCTATGATAATGACCATAAGAAAGGTTTCTACATCAACTTGGAAGCACCGATATCTTTTGAAGAACCGTCAGAATCCAATGATTCACAAAATTAGACCAAAGATATCAATCAGAAATTGATCCCACATGTCAATGAAGATAAGACATCCTATCAACTAGGATCATCCACTTTTATCAAATCAGGCTTTCTCGCAGAGGAGAAGATTCCAAGTAACAATGTCTACATACACGATGATGGGTTAGCATCTTGTTTTTTTTTTTTTAAAACACCCCATTGCAAACAAAATCTATCAGAGCATGTTGTATCAAGGAAAAGGACTAGGCCTACATGAACAAGGAATTATAGAACCAATACAGTTTTAGGAAAATTCTAGACATCAAGGTCTTGGATATTCTTCAATCAATAAATCTAATGATGTTAGTGGTACCTCCTCAATATTGGGAGAGACTTTATCTGATACAAACATCAAAATGGAGGCCATGAGTAGTCCTTGTCATAAGGTTGTTGCCAACACTCCTTCCATCCACACTATAAACCGTCATTCCAACATGAATAAACCTTCCATTTGGAACCAACAAAAAGAAAATTATTACAAATCCAAATTCAAAATAAAATTTCAAAGGCCATTGAATCAAACAAAAATCCAAGTGGAAAAATGAAGTTAAAATGGATCCCAAAGAAAAATGGATCAGACAAAGAAATATTCCAAATCCAGAATTCAATCAAAATGTGGAGCCACAAGAAAAGAGGACTCAACATATAATAAATGTTCACCTCCTTCAAAATAGTCATCACACAAGGCATACAAAAGTGTTGGTTCCAAACACTATCCCAATCAAAATTCCAAACTTCATCATCCACCATCCCAAGTTTGGAAAATAAAAATTGCTACATCTAAATGTCTAAATAATCCTTTTGTGGCTACCATCATCCATCATAATCCAAAATATTGTTTACATTCCAAAACTCCTACTTCACAAATCCGTCAAATCTTGGCAGCAACTCTTTATCATAAGGACTCTAATGGCACTCTATTACGATGTGTGTATTCTGATAAAGCCAACTCTAGTATCAACAAGGATCACAATGATATCAATCAGTTGTATGCAAGTGTTATGATCCTAACAAGGCATTTACTTCATAAAGGTCATTATTGGCATAGCATGGTCCCAGTATCTACATTAGCACCATCAATGGATTCAAAACATTTAGTGATCAACTAAAGTAGCAAGGCCATCTAGAAATACAAAAAAAATGAAAAAATAAAAAAAATCATCACCCTGAAGAAAACCTAGCAAACAAGTGTCTTAGTGACACCAAAAAAAAAATCAAAAAGAAAAAAAGAAAAAAAAAGAAAAAAAAGTAAAGAGAAATAATTCGTCCAATGGTGGAAACCATTTTTATGGCGTTTTGGATAAGTACCATGATGAAAACCTAGAAAACAAGCATTATGTGCAAGAAATTATCTATGTGGACCATTACACTTGGGGGCAAGTTGTCTCATCTCCCATACCCTACACATGCCATTTCTTATGACATTTCCATCTATCCATCTAAGCCCTATCATTCCCATCCATTTTCCCACCTACTTTGATCTTGATAAGGATTGGGGTACAAACATAAATCGTGCTTTGGGAAAACTCTTGACATTTCTATCCTTTGGTCATACACTATCCATGAAACATCATGCAATTACCTTCATAGAATTATCTGAATCCATACCTTGGAGAAAACAAATTATTTCTATGCGAAATAGTCCTTAGAGATCATATGATAATTCTTCCAGCCAATAATCCTCATGTCTCCTATCCTTTACCAAAACCAATCCATTATCCTTCCATACCTATTGTTGGACTTGGTTTTCCCTTTCCATCGGTTTAAGGATTCCAATCTGCTTAGCCAACATCCCTCCATCATCCCATTCAATCCTGAAAAGAAGTCATTCTAAATGCAATAATCCTAATCCATACAATCTTGCTATGCATCCTAGCGTATCATCTAAAACATTCCTTGGCTTTGTTTCTAGCCTTGCTGAAAACCTTGATCCTTTAGTCACATTACTATCATCCTCATGTTGTTTCAGGATGTGCCCTTCCCACATCAAACAACGCCATCATCATCATCATGATTCCTATCAATTGGTTTTTAGCTTGACTAGGAGCATGATCTTGGTTGTCCTTGGATTCATGTGTGTGCTTGCTTGCATGTTTGTAGGCATCATTCACATGCATTTGTCACGATCCTTATAGTCACCCTTCATTCATAATGAATCCGTCCTCCATAATCTTCGCATCTTCCATCATAACGCTTGACATCATGTGTCTTATACCAAATTGGGGGAAAATACTTGACCTACATATTCACTAGATTCTACACTTGTTGTTGGAGGTCACTATATCCAAAAAGAAAAAAAATCAAAACATTCAAAAAAGACAAAAAATAAAAATACTCAAAAAAGAAAAAAAATTAAAACATTTGAAAAAGACAAAAAAATCAAATATTCACAAAAAAGAAAAAAATCATAAAACTTCAAAATCCAAAAAAATAAAAACATGTCAAAACAAAAAAACATTCAGATAACTTTAAAAAAATCCCCAAAACAGAGTCAAAGTCAGTCATGTCAGTCTTTTTCATTGTCAAACTACGTTGCTTCTATGATTAGACGTAGGCAAGGCCATCTGTCGATGTTCCCCCGAGGCATTAGGTTAGTCATTTAGGTGTTGTCAAATAAAATCACGAGTCGGTCCTTTGTCATTGAAACAAAGTCAAGGGTCATGTTGAACTATGAGGTCTCTGCACATTGCTACGTAGGCAAGGCCATCTGTCAATGAGCCCCCTAGACCCCCTAGGTCAGTCTTTTAGGGTTCGTCAGGTTAGTCAAAATAAATCAGACACTATCAACTCAAATGTGACCTTATACAAGATGTGTCCTTCCTAAAACTAGACCTTGTCACTATCACACTTTGTCATTTTCCTTATACAGGTAGTTACATGATCGAAACCAGACTTGATGTATTATACAACATGCTTCTTCTCTTGAAACCAGGCCTTGTCAAAATAGTCCACCCATCACTCACTTCGTCCCTCAACACACTAGCAAACACTTATTGGCAAACAAACTAAATGACTGTTGACCTTGTTGGTCTATTTTTTCTTACCTTTTGGATTTGCTTTGGTCATGTTACTAGCCACCTCAAGTATGTCCCATGAAGGATTTAGAGGAGCGATGATGTCTCATGACTTGTCTTTTATTTGATTGTTGTCTACGGTTTGTCTTGAAAGAAAGACTGGGGCAAGTTTTCCCTTAGTATGAGTTAGGACATTCCTTTTCTGCGACTATTTGTTTTATAGATGGATGACCTTGCACACCTTGGTTTATGTCACACCATGGTGTTTTTTGTCTTTTTTCACATTTTTACTGCCCAATGATGATTAAGTACAAAGCCTAGTATAGAAAAATATATATATCTTTAAATTGTCTCAATTAATGGCATCCTAACATTTCATTAACATCATGCTAACATCCATCTTTTCCATGTTAACATTCATCTTTTCTGCTGTAACATTTCTTCTATTCTGCATCTTCATCATCCTTATCTATTTTTCTCTATCCTTTTTTCCTTCATCTTCTAGTCCTCTCATCCATTTCGAGAGCACGCTCATGTTCTTTGAACCTGCATGTCCTCTTGAGAGGGCATACCTCTACCTCATCATTCTTCCTTACACTAGGGAATATCTTTTTCTTTGACACAACACGGTAAACTGCATTGTATCAAAGAGGGGAAAATGTAGACATTGAAAAATTTCCTAGGCTTGCTAACACCATTTTTCCATTATCTAGAGTCATATTTCTGCTATTAATTAAATAATTCTTAATTATTTAATTAATTCATTTAATTCATTTCTCCATTACTCTTGATTAATTAAATAAGTTATATTTATTTAATTACGTCACTAATGTCCTCTTTCATCTATAATTAAATAAATTTTATTTATTTAATTATTACCACTTTCTACTATAATTAAACAATTATGTCAATTATTTAATTATTCATTTTAGCCTTTTCTGACACAAATTAATTAAATCTTATTTAATTAATGACTTTCCTTTTCAATCATCTTTTTGAATTAAATTTTCATTTAATAAAAAATATAACTTGACTTTTCCTTTTGTAATTAAATAATGTTTCCATTATTTAATTATGCACTTTCTTCTTCAAACTAATTGATTTTGTTGAAAAGTCATTCAATTTCCTCATTCTCCTTCACTTTCAATCTTATCCCATATCATCTCGTCTAATTTCGACCATTGATCAAATTAATGTCTTTTCAATCTTGATCATCCGTTTAAACTTGTCTTTTCTATAAAAGACACATATCATTTTCATTTTAACGATCTTAGAAAATCTAGAATTAGGTTGAGATAATTAATCTATGATATTTTGCTAGGCATAGACATTGACTTTTAATTGCACTTATAATCTAAGGGCATTAGTTACTTAAAAGCGAAGTGGAGGAGGGTAATAAAGGTGATTCAATGGAAGCATGAAGACTTCGGTAATGATGTTTTATGATTTTATGTTTTATGCTTTCTTCTATGCTCTATCACTTGATTATGATCTTTAGGATTTAAGTTTAATGATTTTCAATCTTTAATCATGGTTTTGTTTTTCCTAATCATAGCTACAATTATGCGTTCGTTAGTGTTTTTTTGATTTGTAGAACTTGTTTCACTTTTGCATTTGAGTACCTTGTAAAATATTCTAAGCTCCCTACGACATTTTGATTGAGTTTTGATAACATTTGGGACATCATATCAAGCATTGCATCAAATTTCCTCTTTGCTCTAGTGTTGGGACTAACTGAACCAACTGGGTCCTTACCCTTGCAAATGGATCTTCAAAAGGAGTTTGTGGACTTGTTTTCTTTTTCTCCCAGGTGTAATATCTCAATTCCATCTCTGACCGGGACAACTATAATTGCACAATAGGATTAAGAGCATAGGTTGTGAGTAAAACCAACTCTTATACCACTATAGTAATCGTCTTGTTGGAAATATCATTGTCATTGATGTCAAAGAAGAAAAGAGCATAATCACTATCATAGAAGGAAATCACATTCCCTAATATGTAACAATGGGGGTTTAAATGTGTGAAGGCCAAAGGTCACTAATCACCTTTCAATGTAATCATTAAGATAAAAAGGTGGCCAAATCTCATTTAAGATAACACTAAAATTATTAACTAGGCCGACTCCCCTTGGGAAAATTTAATTTAATATTAATTGGGGTCTCTTTGAAATGGGTCAACCCTCTTGGTGTAGTCGCCCCTATTGGGAGTTAAAATAAATTCATTATTTTCAAATGAGGCCGACCCCTTTGGAAAAATCACCTCCCTTCATGAAGAGGTATAAAAGGAAGATGAAATAGGAGTAAGGATACCAAACAATACATGTAAGATCATTCCAATATAAGCAGATTTTTGAAGAATAATATATGTGAAAAAAGTTGTGAGCAGATTTGATGAAGAAGATTCACAAGATCATCATCCATTAAAGAAGCAATATTCAAGAAGAAAAAATTTGTATTCATTTGGAGGTTTGTTTCTCTCAATAGAAGAGATCGGTGTCTCTTGCTAAGTTGGTGCTTAGTAGTGGTTTAGTTCCTACAAATATTTTTAAGAGAACTTTATCTTTGGTTGGATTTGGATAGTAGATCCAAACGGTTTGTTCTTTATGGTTTCCTCTTGAAATATTTTCCATGTAAATATTGTATCTCTTAATTGTTTTGATTAGGGGTAAAAAATAGGTTTTGAAGGGGCCCAAAACCCTTTACAAGAGAAGACAACTAAAACTTAAGATAACATTAGTAAGCATAATCAGCCCAACAACAAGTTGCAAGAAAGATAACTCATAAACCACCAACAACCCAATAGCAACCACTAACAAATAATCACATCACAGGCTACAAGAGATACACAAGCATGGGCCTGAAGCCCAGATACAACCTGGTTTTATCCAGGACCAGAAACCCCACCCAAGTTTTGACTAAAATAAAAACCCCCTGAAACAATCAGGCATTAAACCAACACAGCAACAACCATTCATCTGCTCAGAAACAACATACCATAACCCATCAAAAGAAAATTTAATGGTAACGACCACCATTAAACCCAACCTCCTAATAAAAAACACCAGCACACAAGACCCCTTGAAGCTCTGAAGCTCACCACATACCAACTCCAAATCCACCTCAAGAGGACTAAGCTCCCCTCTATAGGAGATGATACTGTGAAAACCCAAAAAACCAAGAGCACACTTCTTTAGCAACCTTGGCCTCCACCTTGATAGGAGAAACTTCCGCCTCAATAGGAACATTGCCAAAGGAAACCAAATAAGAGGACAACCATCCACATCCAACACACCCACCTCCAACTCAATAGGAAATGACTCCTGACCATCAAGAGTTGTCCTCGCCTCAACAAAAGAGATAGTGCATAGGAAATGGAAGAAATTCAAAGCTCCAGAAGAATGGGAAGCCACACCATCCTTTAGCTGAGCATACAGGAGCTCCAAGAGAATAGCAGGAAACTAGAGGGCCACCTTAGCAACCATCAACATAAAAAACTTCTGGGTGTTCAGGAAAAGCATGAAAATAAACCCAACCATCAGCCAAAGACAATACCAAAAAAGTAGGAAACCTTCTGCCAACACAAAGCTCCCCACCAACAACTCCTCCAAGCAAAGCTGTGAAAACCCAACAAAGAAATTCCACAAAGGAAACAAACCCCAGGAGACGAAAAATCATCACAACCGAGAGCGGGTTCACAACAGGGCACCAATCTAGACACAAAGGCCAGAACAAAACATAGAGCATACAACAAAAGGCCTCAGGAACCAACTCCATCAAAAGAAGCCAAGGAAACAAAACCCCCTGGCTAACCAACGAAACACCAAGGAGAAGGAACCAACCAACCAAAATAGAGCAACAAGAGAATGGGGTTCCAACCAAAAGCCGCTAAAGAGAAGAGACTAGGTGAGGCCCAAAGGCCAACCTTACTCTCGAAACTGGAACTGAAGAGAGCGAGACTTGAAGAAGCGCAACTCCACAAACAAAAGAGACTAGAATGATAGAGAGCCAACTCTGCCATCACCCCCAAAAAGCCACAAGCCAGGTGAGGGAGAACACAAAGGGCCAAACCCTCACCCACGACCACAACAAAAGAGACATCAAGAGAGGGAAACAGTGTCACCAATAGGAAAACAACTAACACCTCCAATAGGCATCCATCCGCATTTGTGTCAACCATAGGACCTTCTCCCATAACAGGTGCTTCAGAATCCCTATCCCACCAAGGAGAGCAAAGAACAACAACAACGAGGGCCCCATGCACCAAGGACCACACCCGAAACAAAAAGAGTAGGGTGACACACCCATAATAGGGGAACCTCGAGCCACTCCACCAAAAGCTCGCCACAATAGGCACATGACCAATAGAGAACACTCCCCCACCAGACGGAAGACAAGAGATGCATACCCAACACAACCCAGGATTCACCCAAAGGAAGACAAGAGACGCATCATCAGAGAATGCATTCGCCCAAAGGAAGACATGAGATGTAACAATAGAGAGTGTAGTCATCCACCCAACATAATCCATCCATAAAACAAGCACTGCCAGGGATGCCCAAAGCCAAAGCAGGCCAAAACAAGGCAAGGAAAACCCTCATGTAGGAACCCAATCCCCATCGCCATCTTTAGAATCCGCCTCCCCTTCTGCATCTCCATTCAAATCGCCCGCTCCTGCTCGCCCGCTCCCGCTTGCCATTATTATGTACTATACCACCATTATTTTGTGCGGATGTTACTAGTGTTTGGTAATAGTATTTTATTGGTTATTTTTGTGAACAACTTGTTGACCAAAAAAAAGTATCTCTTAATTGTTAGATCTTGTGTGAGTCGATGTTATTGTGGTTGTTGGATTTTAAATAAGTAAAAGTTTATCTTATATTGATTCACCCCCTACTAGTATAAGTTTGTGTACTCATCAATTGGTATCAGAGTGGTTTCTTCAAGCATAGTCTTCGCTATAAGGTAGATCTTAGGAGCACACATGACTAGTCAAGAAGGTTTCTCCTCAAAAATAGCTCCATTGTTTGACAAAACGATCTATGCATTCTAGAGCATAAGGATGCAAACTTATCTAATGGATCTTGTATTTGATGTTTGACAATCAATAGTGGATGGTTATATAGCTCTAGCATCTCCATAGATGGATCAAGTTGGAAAGAAGGCTAGTGAAGAAAATGTAAAATATATGAATGCTATCTTGTGTGATATATCAAAATCAAGATTTTTCAAACTGATGCATTGTATATCGACAAGAGAAATTTGGGATAAAATTCAAAAAAATTATGAAGATGATGAAAAAGTTAAGAAGACTAAGCTCCAAACTCACATAAGATAATTTGACATCTTGAAGATGAAAGATGAAAATGGTGCAACCTATCTTCTTTGTGTGCATGAAATCGTCAACACCATCATAGGACTTGGTGAAAATATTGAAGAATAAAATATCATTCAAAAGGTGCTAAGGTCTCTCCCCTTAAGATTTGACGCAAAAATTTCCACCATTGAAGAAGTTAAGGATATAGACTCATTAAAAATGGACGAGTTGCATGGGATCCTCACGAGATGAAATGATGATTGAAAAAGAGAAGCCATCAAAATGAGAAGCAACCTTTAAAGCTTCAAAGAAGATGAAAAATAAAGAGTATTAATCAATTGATAGCTCTAACAATGAATCAGATGCAAGTGAAGCCTATTTTGTGAGAAAGCTTAAGAAAGGATCCAATAAATATAAACTTAAGTTACCCTTTAAATTATTTAAAACTATGGAAAAGTAGGACATTTTGCAGATGTGTTCATATGTAGAAGATGATAATAGTGATGATGAAGATGATCATAACAAAGAGAAAGGAAGAAAACATCACCAATTCAAAAAGTACTATAAACAAGAAAAAATTGAAAAGAACTTCCATAAGCACAAGAAAAGCCTCTATTCCAAAGAGGATAGTAGTCATGTGAGGAGAGAAATGAAAGTATCTTTGAAAATGATAGAGAAGAAACTCTCTTCATGGCAATATAAATAAGGAGTGATGTCTTGTAAACTGAAGACAAAGAAAAAGAAAAGATAGTTTCAAAAGAAGAAGAAAATATCAAAATTGAAGTAAATCTTGAAGAACTCATTTGTGCCTTAAGCGAAATCAAGAAGCTAAAGAAAATAAAATTTAAATAAAAGTTGTAGTTGTAGAAATATGAAGAAGAGGACTATGATTTAAGTGCAAAAATGTCACAAAGCCTTGAAGAATAAAACAAATTTATCATCACTTTAAAGATTCAACTAGAAGAGGGAAAAAGGATAAAAGAGGAGGTGTGAATTTAGCTAAAGAAAAAGGAAGAAAATTTCAAGAAGCTAGAATCTAAATTGTTTCCTTGAGAAAGGAACTAGAGAAAAATAAATACTTAGTTGAATAGAAGCATAAAGTTTGAGAAGAGAACTAACATATTGGATGATATTATCAATTCTCAAAGGTCACCATTCATTAAGATTGGTCTTGGCTATGAAGAAAATCAATAGACTACTAAAGAAGATCCAAATTATAAGGCTACATAATTACCAAAGAAGATAAATGAAGAAAAGCGTAAAGGCTATGCAGATGCGCTTAAAAGTTCCATCAATAGGGATAGGAAAAAGAAGAAAGAAAGTGATATCCCACATAAAACCAACAATCGTCACAAAGAAAATAAGGAATAATTCAAAAGATCATTCCCTCCAAGGTAGTCTCACATGACCAAGTTCCAAAACTCTTTATTTGGTTATTGCTTTTTATGTAATCATTTTGGTCATAATGCAACATATTGTAGGGCACGTGTAAGAAATAATTTTATATGGAACAAAAATGGAAGCTCTTACAAGATTTTAAATAGAAACTACAATTCATTTTTTCCTTTATTGGATTACAACATTATGTGCTATAAGTGCAACAACTATGGTCATACAACATATTTTTGTAGAAGTGGTCTTGTAGAACCTCCTAGACAAAACAAGAAGGTGGATACCCTTGGAAAGCAAAAGGAGGAACCTACAAAATTTTTGAAGAGGAAGAAAGAGAAAGTAAAACAAAAGGAGAAACTTCTTTTCATGCCTAAAATGAAGGAAATCAATGGTAGATTGATAGTGGATGCTCAAGTCACGTGATAGGGGACAAGAGCAATTTTATCACTTTGAAGGAACTAAATGGAGGCATGGTAAAATTTGGAGATAATGATACATCAAGGATCACTAGAAAGGTTACTCTTAGTCCTGGCAATGGAAAGAAAAAAACATAAAGTTTCTTGTATGTTGAAGGTTTGAAGCATAATCTTGTTAGTGTTAGTAAAATGTGTGATACATACCCTCAATTTCATGGTCAAGGTTGTGAGATAAGGAAAATACAAGAAAAATAGTTACATATGCAAATAGAACAACAAATAACCTATACATCCTCAATGAGATCAAGGGAGAAAAATGCTATATGGGACAAATAGATGAAAGTTGGTTATGGCATAGAAGAATGGGGCATATGACTTTTTGAAAATCTAGTGAAAATCAACACCAAACAAGATTTGAGAGACATGCAAAATATTGCTAAACCTTCAAATAATATTTGCAAGCAATGCCAACATGAGAAACAAAAAAGATCAAGCTTCAAGTCAAAGGAATACTCAACAACAAAGCCATTGGAACTTGCACATACAATTCTTTATGTGCCCACAAGAACACAAAGCTTGCAAGGTGAAATTTACTTTATGTTGCTTATTGATGATTACTCTAGAATGACATGTGTTACTTTTCTAAGAGAAAAATCTAAAGCATTTGAGAAGTTTAAATATTTTAAAGCCTTGGTTGAAAATGAAATTAGTTTAAATATCAAGTTCTTGAGATCATATCAAGAAGGCGAGTTTACCTCAAATGAATTTGAAGACTTTTGTGAGCATCATGAAATAAGGAGACATTTCTTAGTTACAAGGACTCCACAACAAAATTGAGTTGTAGAAAGAGAATCAAATTGTACAAGAGATGGATAGAACAATGTTGAATGAATCTAAGCTATTAGACATATTTTGGAGAGAAACAGTTAACACAATAGTCTATATTATGAATAGAGGGAAAATCAGGGTCAAAAATAGTAAACACTTGATGAATTATGGAAGGGTAGACCAATAATAGTTAAATACTTCAAAGTTTTCAAGAGTAAGTGCTATATACAAAGATATCATGAGGACTTGAGAAAATTTGATTCCAAATATGATGAAGACATCTTCCTTGGTCATTTCTTAAGAAGCAAGACTTATAGATGTTACAATAAAAGATTGCACAATACTGTATAGAGTGTCAATGTAAAAGTGGATGAAGCAAGGTATAAAAAAGAGAGCACAGAAAAATGATCACCCATTGGAGTCAAGTTGCAAGGAAGAAGAAGGTGATGATGAAAAGAAAGAAATAGAATGGAAAGATACAAAGGCACCATCTAAATTTGTCCAAAGGAATCATTCAAAAAATATAATTCTTGGTGATCTAAAGATATTGGAGTACAAAATAGAAGAAGATTAACAAGTGCATCAAAAAATGCAAACCTCTCTTTACTATCCAAAATAGAGCATCAGGACTTTGTAGAAGTGAGTGAAGACAAGTATTGGATTGATTCTATGGAAGAAGAACTAAGTCAAATTGAAAAGAATGAGACATGGGAACTCATTCCTAAACCAAAAAGAGAAGAATTTGATTGGTACCAAGTGGGATTTTAGAAATAAGCTGAATGAAAATAGTCAAGTGTTAAGAAATAAAGCAAGGATAGTTTGTAAAGGGTATGCTCAAGTTGATGGTACTGACTTTGAAGAAAAAATTTCTCCTATTGCAAGAGTAGGAGCTATTAGAATATTTTTGGAATTTGCATCTTTCAATAACTTTAATGTCTATCAAATGGATGTTAAGTCAACCTTTCTCAATGGAAATTTAAAAGAAAAATATACATTGAACAACTAGAATGATTATTATTGTAAAAAAATGAGGATTATGTGTGCAAGTTGAAGAAAGCACTTTATTGGCTAAAGAAAGCCTCTAAAGCCTGGTATTCAATACTTGACAAATATCTATAACAACAAGGATTCAAAAGAGGAATTGATGATAATAATCCATATATCAATACTGAAGGTGAAAATTAGTTGATGTGATTTACGTAGATATCATCTTTGGAGGCAGTGGTAACAAATGTGCCAAGAGTTTGCAAAGGATATGCAATTTTTTTTTGAGATTTCTATGTTCGGTGAGTTGTCATTCTTTCCTGGTTTACAAATTTCTCAATCTAACAAGGGAATATTTATCTGACAAACCAAGTACATCAAGGAGATGTTAAAAAGGTTTTGAATGGAAGATTGTGCATTGGCTAGCACACCCATGGTCATAGGGTATAAATTTCAAGAAAAGATGATGAATCTCTTGAAGCGACTCAAACACTCTATAGGTCAATAATTGGTTGCCTACTATATGTAACAATATCAAGGCCATACATTATGTAAGCACTAGGCATGGTAGTTCATTTTCAAGCAACACCATTGTAAACTCATGTACAAGTAGTCAAGAGAATATTTAAATATCTAAAGGGCAGGGCACTTTGGAATTTGGTTTATGGTATCTAAGAGGTGAAGATCTCATTCTAGTGACATATATAGATGTGGATTGGGTAGGAATTATCGATGATAGGAAGAGTACGAGTGGATGAGCATTCTTTCTTGGCAATAGTCTAGTGTCGGTTAAGCAAGAAACAACCTTCAGTTTCTTTATCCACAATAGAAGCATAATACATAATAGTAGTATCATGTTGCACGAAAGTTCTTTGGATGAAGCATACATTGAAAGACATTAAGGTAGAATATGATCATCCAATTGCAATAATTTGTGATAACACTAGTGTAATAAATATTTCAAATATTTTTTTTATGCACTCTAGGAAAAAAGTATTCCTATCAAGTATCATTTATTAAGAGAATAGGTAGAAGATCAACATGTCAAGTTGTAATACATTTACACAAAATAAAAAATTACAAATATTGCCATTAAGCCCCTTCCAAAAGAGACTTTTGAGTATCTTAGGAAGAAATTGGGAGTGTTATCTTTTTTATCTAGTCACTAAATTCTTGAAGAGAAGCACAAATTCAAGGGGAGCTAATCATTGCAATATCTTTCAACTTTGTGACTCTTTGTCATTGATGTCAAAGAGGGATAATTATATTCTTTCTATATTCACAAATGGTTTCTTTGATTACATGGTTGCCATCAATGGTCTAAAAGGGGAGATTGTTGAAAATATTATTGTCATTGATGTCAAAGAAGAGAATAACATAATCATTGTCATAGGAGGAAATCACATGCCCTAATATGCAGTGATGGGGGTTCAAATGTGTGAAGGCCAAAGACCACTAATTGATCCTTTAAATGAAATCATTAAGATAGAAAAGGTTGTTGAATCATTTAAGGCAGTGTTGGAATTATTAAATAGGTTGACCCCTCCTTGGGAAAATTTAATTTAATATTAATTGGGATCTCTTTGAAATGGGCCAAACCTCTTGGTGTAGTCACCCCTCTTGGGGGAATTAAAATAAATTCATTATTTTCAAATGAGGTCAACCCCTTTGGAAAAATTGCCTCCCTTCATGAAGAGGAATGAATAGGTATAAATTAAAGATGAAATGGGAGTAAGGATAGCAAGCAATAAATGTAATATCATTCCAATACAAGTAAATTTTTGAAAAAGAGAATATATATGAAAAATATTACAAGAATATTTGATGACAAAGATTCAAAAGATCATCATCCATGTAGAAGAAGCAATATTTAAGAAGGAAAATTTTATGCTCATTTGGAGGTTGGTGCCTCTCAATAGAAGAGATTGGTGTCTCTTGATAAGTTGGTGCTTAGTAGTGGGATTGGTGTCTCTAGTGGGTTGGTGCCTACAAATATTTGTAAGATAATCTTATCTTTGGATGGATTTGGATAGTATATTCAAGCAATATTTTCTCTTGGTTTTCTCCTGAAAGGGTTTCCACATAAATCTTGTGTCTCTTAATTGTTAGATCTTGTGTGATTGCTATTATTGTGGTTGTTGGGTTTTAAATAAGTAAAATTTTATTTTATACTAATTCACCCCCCTCTTAGTATAAGTGTGCGTGCTCATCAGACCCTTTGTTTTTCTTTTTTTTTTGCAATGCTAAACTTGATCATTAATGCATTTTTAATGTAGCTCTATTGTAATTAATACCAATACAACATAATGTTAGACTAATATTGGAAGAATGAAATAAAAATAGCCTCATTGCATTGAACTATCATTTAAATTGCAAGTAATAATGCATGTACCTCAAGTTTATGAGCTATTAGGATCTTTAGGTCTAGAAAAATCAATACAAATTATTGTAGATGAGTTCCAACATGTCTATGGAAATTGTAGGTACTAGCAACTAAATTTTTTTATCAATCACTCCTTCCAACCATCATAAAATTTCTTCCAATGATAACATAAAAAATATATATTCAAACAACCTCCAAAACTTTCCAATAAGCAAGGTAATAGTGAGGCACAAATCTGAAATATGATAGTGCAATGCCAAAATTGGCCACAAAGAACATCATAACCCCTTTCAAGGAACACCACCCAACAATAAAAACCAACATTGTCAACCAACACCACAAATCACCTTCAAATGACTAGGAAAGGAAAATTTGAGATCTTATTAGTATGAATGATTAGTTCCAGAATTATTGTACATAAGTTATAGTCCAAACTTGCATCAAACTATTGTAGAATCTAGAAAATTGCTTCTAAACCACCAAACACCATCAAGCAACTATGGAAGGAAAATAGGAAATGCACAAATAATACCCAACAATGTACAAAATATATTAGTTTGGTACAACCAGCTAAGTGCAAGTATACGACCCCTAACATTCAACATTAAACTCTAGATAACTCATGCAAAAAACTCAAAAAATGCCCTTCCCAAACCTGGATGCCAACCAATAAGGTAAAATTCATTCAAAATGGGTAGTGATTCCTCTTCTTATTCCAATGCCATAGTTTCCAAGGCTCCTACGATATGTATGACCTTTCCTTATAATTTGTTCCAACTATAAAACAATGCAAATAACCTTCTAATATTCTTGCCTAGCCACTAGGAATAATATCAAATTAGGCTTGAAGATATTTTGAAGACCAATCTTTATTTTCCCTACATAAAGGTTGATACGGTCAGCTAGGAAATAATTGGAAATCACAACTATATGGCCAACAATAGGAGACTCTAAAAAAACCTTCTAAAACACAAAAAAATCATTGTAATAATCACCAAATACAAATTTCAAAATCTGCAATAAAAAAACTTTGAAAATCTTCATTTTTGAAACCTTTAATCTATAAACATTGTGAAAAAATGCTGAACCCTATATGGAATCACTCCAACCAGCTAGGGATCATATTTCATATCCAAAACCAACCACAAAAAGAGGGTTTTCATCCTCAATTGATCTTGAAAGAACTTCACAAGTTCAATCTGACAACATCCTGTTATGTGTACTCTTCTACATATATGAAATGAGACCTCAATCCTCTTTTTATAGAGTTGGAGAGAAAAAATACCAATTTAAAATTATAAATAATTTATTCCCCCAAAAGAACATTTCAAATTATAGAACAACTTAAGTGTTAGTCCCCTTCCCTAGGCATTCACTTTAGGGGAGCATAATGTGACTTTATAAAAATATACATTAACATTAGAGATTTAGTGTAAATATTTAAATAATCTTGTCTAAGTTGTAGAAAGCATTGTCAAGGTTTCAGAAACATGAACAAATCATGCCATGATAATACTAAGGCAGTGTGATGATGATAAGTGTCAACCTAGAGACTTAATAAAAATATACAATCCAAAATTTAAAAATGCTTTTGAAAGCATCATTACAATCCAAAGTACCATTTGAGCTCAATACCATAAACATATGCTAAATAAAGCTAAAATTGGATCCTCTAAGAATTTTGGAGTTCTCCCAAGCACACCAAGAAGCTTACGGGAGAACTTGGAACTAGCAAAAATATCATGAACGATATGGCATAAAATGGGAACATTGCAAAAAATTAAATAGAAGATAAATAGAGTCTTAGGAAGTTAGTAAATGTACTAGAAAAAAAATATGATATGGGCTTGAAAATTCTGACTAATAGGCTAAAGAATATTGAAGGTCACCCTTCTTCAACCCAATAGGTTGAAAAGATTGATAGTCGGTCCTAGTGCTAGGATGAGAGGTAGTAAGTTGGAGAAGTCTAGAATGAATGAAGATTAGCTATAGGAATTTTTCAAAGTTCATGGAAATTTGTATGACATGGAAGTAGTTGAGGCTTTGAGAAAGTTTTAATTGGTCTTTGGGTCCTTGGGCTTGTGTTCTTTGTTTTTGCTTTGCTTTTCAATGTTCTTTAATTCTATTTTTGGAATAGTTTTTTGTTGTTGGTTAGTTGAACTTTAGTAGAATTTTTTTGTACTTGGTTTTAGAATCCATATATAACCTATTTTACCCTTAATAAAAAAATAGTTCCATTAAATTTTATCTCAAGATAAGAAGGCTAAAAGATGAATTGGGAGACTTATTTTGTAATTAATAAGTTATGCATGTTTATTTCTCCCCAGTAAAACCATTACCTATAGGTGAATCACAATGGTGGTTCTATATTCTCTTTGACACATGCAACCACTATGGTTGGTAAATGCACAACTTCCACAAATTGTGATTGGTTATTTTGCAATTTCCACCTTATACCATTCTCAAATTTTCAACCACCACCACCTTCCAAAAAAAAGAGTTTTCATTCAAAATTGATCTATATTTTTCTCTAATTCATAATAAATTTGTTCTAGTTGTGTGACTCCAAGGAGTTTAGGTAAACTCAAAAACATATGTAGCCTTTGTAGATGTATGTGCATCTCTTATACTCGGTTTTTAAAAAAAAATTCATTTTTTTAAGAATTATAGAGCACTTGATTCATATGTATTCAACTGACAAGGGTGAACTATAACAAACATGAATAATCAAATATCCCATCTTAGTGTTTCAAGATACAAATTAGTAAATTTGATTGTGTGAATGAGAGTACTATTTTAATTAATTTTTTATAACTCTATGATCCAAACACCTCCCCAATTAAGAGGCCTTTTAAAATCCAAAATCTTAGATGATAGATGAGGAAAAAACTCCCCACATCCTAACTTTAACACTTTTGAACCCAATATTCAATCTTTCATGCTTTCCTTTCCTTGGTGTTCACAATATTTTGCAAAACATCATTCCCAATTCTTCTTGGACAATAGGAATAGTTTCTTTATGTAAGGAAAAAAAGTTACTAAAAGGGACATAAATTTTCCTTTTTCTCAATACAATATAACATATTATGAGGTGAAACTAACTTGATAAAGTTAGTTCCCATTTGGTCACTCAATGGGTCATACATAATTTTCTTATGCTACATTGTTTTACCTTAAAGTATTTCTTTACTCAAATATATGCATATAATGTCCCTTAGTTGGACCTTATGCTCAACTTAATGTTAATCATGCTTTCCTTTCTACTTGGATTGAAACACTTCAACCTCACTTGCACCTAAGGTAAAATTGCCACATCTTTCTAATGAAGATCTAGGCTTTGTAGGTTTTTGAATTCATTTTTTAGGGTTTTCTCATTACTGTACATAAAAAAGATTAAAGGAGGTAAGTAACCAAAACACGACTTAATTGAAAATCTAGTAAGGGAGGAATAATTCTTCTATATATAACGAAGAATTCATCCCAAGTCTTACTATATTCCTTATTATACCCCCAAGATTTGCACAAATGTTCCATTAAGAACATTGGTTTAATAATTTATTTGTGGTGAAAAGTAGATCTCTTCAATATTTTATCTATCTATTCCCATAATGTAGTTATTAAACTAGTGTATAATAACAAACAATTAATCATGTATCATGTTTTAATATTTACTAAACTAGAATATAATAACAAACAATTAATCTTACCTTGGAAATTTAAATGATACTCTTGATTGCCACATCTTGGTTCATGTTTCCTAATGAAGGAGTAATTTTTGTTGCTCAAGACTAGCAATGGTGCAATTGATGTGTCACCCTTTGTGGTTGTGGGTTCTATCCCTACTACCAAGAAACTTGTTGATTTGAGTTTTAGCACACAGGGTGTGGCCTTCTATGTTTATGGGTTCTATCTATACTGCCATGAATCCTAAGTTTTCTCATGTTGAATATGTCATCATATGATGTGCTCATGCTTGTGCCTAGTATCTTGTGCATGGTATGGTGTTTCACATCCCAATTAATTTATTTAATTTAATTACTAAATTGTTGTATTAATTGTTTAAATGCAAACAATTAGGTAGATAATTTGATTATGTTAAGTATTGTTTGAAGCATGATAAGAATGATTATGCTGACAACTAACTACACAAGTATGATAGGAAACATTGACACTTTCTCAAGTTGGAGAGAGAGTATCATCAAGGAAGAGGTTCTTGCCAGTGGAGGTAACTTGTCATGATGGTATCAACACACACTCACCTAAACTCATGTAGTTAAGTTGCATGGGTGTGAAAAAGATTAGGAATTTTAGGTTCCAATATTTGAAGAGTTATATTATTTTATGAATGGTGCATAAATATATTGCATGATAATGAAATCTTTTTATATCAATCTAGGTTAAATAAATAATTTGGAGAGCTTGTGTCAACAATGAGTCATGAGCCAAACTCAATAAAGAGTGTGTTGCTTGTTGATACATATTTGTATTATGATATTCCGCAAAATTGATATTTTTCTTTTTATTTAATATTTTAAAAATAATTGATATTAAATTAATAACATTAAGCTATAATATTAAATTTAAAATTAGAATAATTAAGAAATAGAATTAATATTATCTTAATTATTACTATTATATTTTAAAATTGTGATATGTCAATTACTTGTCTAATGACTAGCTTGAATCACCATAAACCTTTAGCTCTTTGATTCTCCATTCAATGGCCATTTTTAATCCGGTGATAAGTGCCTCGTATTTCTATATATTATTGGTGCAAGGGAATACAATCCTGTATGCTTTAGGTATGCTATCTCCTTGGGGTGTGACAAAGAGAATACCGACTCTTGATCCATGTTGAGTATGAGATCCAAAAGTATAAGTTCCAATAGTTCACTTGAGAGTTTCCACAAGGATGCCTTCATCGAGAAATTTTGATTTAAAAAAAAAAAAAACTAGAATTATTTTAAAAGAAATAAGATCCAAAAGATAAAAATATAAATAAAAAGTAAACTCGTAACATCTACTTAGGGACTATTAATTTATCCTTCCATCCCAAGGCCACTCCATTTTCCACAACCTCCACCAGCTATCATAAGGGATGGGTTTTCCTTGACATCTGGATTTTGGAGCCTCCTATTGCCTAGCACGTGGATGATGGAATGCCACACTTACCTCATTTCCATATGAGATATTGTTGGGAAGAGGATGAAAATAACAAGGGGAGGATTGTTGTTTTCTTTGGAAAATATGGGAGTCATCTTTTGGGCCTGTTCTTTGTACACTACTTTGTGGAGTTTATTGTAACTACAAATAATTTTTTTTTTGTGGGTGGCTCTATCCTTTCCATAAGGTATCCCTATAAATGCTCTTAGACTCATTAGTAGAAAAATTTCATTAATTGCCTTGCTCTATCCACTATCTCTATTTAGTTTTGATACTTCTTTGGGGATAGTTAGATATAAAATTTGTAAGGTTGTCTATTACTTCTAATGCATATGTTTATACTCTCACTATTGGCTATTTTATAATCATTTGATTTTTTTGAAGAAAATAATGGGAAAGCAGTAAAACAATTATCTGCAATAGCTCAAAACAAAAATAGTAGTCATATTTAGGGGAAAAAACCCATAAGCTACCTTTAGTTAAAAATATCATTTATTAAGGAATAGAACCTTAAAGATTGCACCTTTTTTTTAGAAAGAAGAGTGCAATGACTTCTTTGAACAGATAAATTTTGGGGTGAAAATATGTTCCAACTGATTTTTTTCCCTTTAGTAATAACTACTAGTAGGACTATGGATGTAACAGTTTTGTTGACAAATTCAATTTTCTCAACATCTTTGAATTAAAATGAAATCTGGAAATTGTTTGATTTTAGACTTTTGTTTGGTAAAAGATCCTCACCAAATTGCACAAGCATCCTTGAGGCTAGTCAACTAAATGTTCAATTTTGAACTTATTATTTCTATTGTAAGACATTTTGTTGTTTTGATGGATTAGTGCAAAATGACATGCAACCTATTGTTCCTTGACATTTGGTGGTCTCATAACTCCTTTCCTTGCTATGGTTGCAAGTTATTATGACATAGCTATAATTGATTCTTTTAATTGTGCATTCATAGGGTCAGTTCTTGTGGAAGGAAGTATAGAAAAGTAACCTTTCTTTAACCATGGTCTAAATGTGATATGAAAAATTTATATATTAGGGAAGGAAATGATAAATTAACTCATCAATCCTTTCATAGATATTTGTTGGTGTTTTTTAGCATCCCATTTGATGCACAATTTCTTTCTTTGCACCTTGTCTTCTCTCTCTCTAGTTCCAAAATATACCCAGTTGTTGTCATGTCTTTGTTGATGTGCAGTTTCAAGAAGTTGAGATAGTTTAATTCATTGTTTGATCATATGGGTTAAAGGTTAAATACTTAGGTGCAACTAAATCCATTTAGCACAAGTTCATAAAAAGTAATCTTAGACTCTTTGAGATGATAGAAATATTTATGCAATTGAAGAACTATGTATTTCCTTTATTATTTTTTGACTCTTCATTCTTCACTTGGTTGTACAAGCAATCTATAAAATTTCAACAACACATAATTTTGAATGAAGCTACTAATGATTGAGAGGAAAACATAGTTTAAAGGTGTATTAAATTTACTTTACTTCAGATCTTGTTTACAAGTTATTTTCATCAAGTAAAAATTTAAAATGGAAAATAAATTCATATCAACCAAAACATGAGACGTTGCCTTAATTAATTGTCAACATTCTTAATCTTATAAATTTTATGGGCTCACATCATCACAAGAAAGTGAATTAAGTAGTTTATTATAGTAGTAGGGGCATTAGGGGTAAACTAAAATATCTTCACTTTAGAAACATGCAATTACCCAAGCCTTTTTGGGTGGAGTTATTAGTTCTTTTTCCCTTCTTTTCAAGTGAAAATTCCATTCAAGATTGGATGCTTGACTTGTTTTGTCTAATTGTTCTATGTAAAATTTATGGGTTTTATTATAGAGAAAACTGTTCGCAAGTGTTTAGGATTTTTGTAAAATTCTTTCTAGGTTTTGTTCTTCATTCATCCACCTTTCCATAACATATTGAAGTTTTAAATTTGGCCAAGGGATGTGAATGTTATGATTATTTAAACTTTGTCCTATTTTGCTTTGATTAACATATTGGAAACTATAAGTGATTAGAAGATGAAAATATGTGATTTCAATGGATAATTTTATTAAATATAAAGGTGTTATTATGTGATTGAGTGAATTTATTAATTTATATTGTCTACTAATTCTAGAAAGGATTTTAGATTTAGAAAAAATTAGCAAAGAAGTAATACCTCGTCCCTAAATTACCTAATATTGAATGAATTTAAGTTATGTTGTAGATTGGATCATTTGGTGGGCTAACCGATAAATATTATTACTTTGGAAATATGGTATTTAAGTTAAATTTAAATGGCTAAATGTCAATTATGGGCCTTTTCTTCTAGATATTGTCCATCTATCTGATTGGGACATCTTATGTTGTAAATATTGATAGTTGTTGGTTTACATTCATAAGTACATTATTTTGGTTGATTTACACTTTTTCCCATAATATGACTAGATATACATTGCATGGGAATATAGGTATGTGTTGCCACTTTGTGCCTCCCCTTTTATTTCCCATTAGTTATAACTGATCTAAGAAATCTTAATGGGTTTATCATTCTCAAAAATGCCTTTGGTAGTTGTAATATCCCTTTCCCAGTCTTCAATTAAATTGCTGAGTTGAAAATATCAAAGGATGGTTGGTTTTCCCTTTTTCTTCAAAAGGGTCCTTTCAGAGTTTCGAGTCTTGAAAAGAAATTTGTACCAAGTCCAAATGTCCATTTCCATTCCCAATCCTTGCTTCTTCAGGTCTTGTGGAACTCCGAATCCTGAAAGTTCTTCTCACCCTGAAAGTTCTTGTCACCTTAAAAGTTCCCATCGCCTCAAAAGTTCATGTCACCTTGGTCCTTTTGGAGTTTTGGGTCCTGAAAGCTAAGTCCAAATGTCAATTTCCATTCCCGATCCTTGCTTCTTCTGGTCCTATAGGAACTTCAAGTCTTGAAAGTTGTTATTGCCTTGAAAATTCTTGTCGCTCCAAAAGTTCTTGTCGCCTTGGTCCTTTCAAAGTTTCGAGTCTCAAAAGGACATTTGGACCAAGTCCAATTGTTTGTTTCCATTCCTGATCCCCACTTCCTCTGTCATGTTGGGACTTTGGGTCTTGAAATGAATTTTGGACCAAATTCCAAAAGTCTATTTTTTGCTCTTTGTTCCTCGTTCCTGTCGCCTTTAGTCCTTTTGTGACTTTAGACCCCATGTAGACTTTTGGAAAAACTTGACAAATTTTCACAAAATCACCATTAATGTTGCAACGACTTCCCCAACTACCACATCTAATTCTTGGAGCTACAAGAATTTTTTAAATTTATTTTCTACCAACTCTAGGTGGAAAAAGTAATGCCAATGCTTCATTTATTGTTTACAGACTACTTTTTGTTAGAGGGCCATCCCTAGCCACCAGAGTGATCCCACAATATTGGTTTACAATTTTTGGCCAAACTGGACACTGAACTGATATTTTTAACTAAATCTCGACTTTTGGGAACCTATAACAGCTAAGCCGTGAGGAATTTGAAGATGATGCAAACTAGTGATTTGTGGCATTTTGTCTATAGATTCTAAATATATTTTTTTCAAAAATTTTGGAATTAGATTGCACTTATTTTTCCATCTCCTTTGAAAACTAGTTTTTATTAGTAAACAATATTTTTAAGGAGTGATGCTCACTGTATACAACATAATTTTTTTTCTATGAAGGATAAAATTCTATTTTTTTTGAATTTAGATTTGTAACTACGATATCTAATCAGTTCATTTGGTTTCATAATGTTTTATTGAATATTTTTTCCTTAATCAAGTTTCAAATTCAAACTAATTTGAATTCAGACAAATTGTAATGTCCCCATTTTTAGCATTGCACCTTTCAGTGACCGTTGGCCTATTCCGGAGACCCGTAGGCTACTCGGAAGGTAAAATTAGGGTTTCTTGTTTCGAAGGATGTTCTTGCTTGAGGTTGGTTGATTCAATGGCGGATTCTTTCTGGGTTTTCAGAGAGCTTCGCAGTGATATGTTTCTCTTGGCATTCTGAGCAATTTCTGGAATTTACTATTTTTAGTAAATTCTATTTCTGGCAGTGGTCATATTGGTCTCGGCACAGTTGACCTTCCTCTTCAGTCGACTCAGCTGGCTTACTCAATTTTGGGCTTTGGAGCATAACTGGAGAGATAAGTTGGATTATTTTTAATTAATTCATGTTTAATGTTATATTTTAACATTGACCCCCTTGGCCTAGCAACTTCACTTTAAGTTGTTTTAAAAGATGTTCTTTATGGTGGGCGCCTCATTTAAAGAATTAATTATATCTTTA
Source organism: Sequoia sempervirens (assembly GCA_007258455.2). NCBI lineage: Eukaryota > Viridiplantae > Streptophyta > Pinopsida > Cupressales > Cupressaceae > Sequoia > Sequoia sempervirens. The sequence continues at coordinate 72,638 of VDFB02125630.1, read as the reverse complement.
TTTAAAGATTTATTCCAAGCATAAGTTGGACGCCAACTTCAAGGAAGGAATAAAATTATAATTAAAAGTCAAAATTACAACTTTGAAGAAAGGGACGCAATCTTTTGAAGAATTAGGGTTTGACTCTGAAAAGAAGATTAGGGTTTCGAGAAGGTCAACGGAAAATTATAAAAGGAAGCCTTTGGTTCTCATTTCAACATCTTTTATCTATAGGAATGTTATGCTGCCGGATTGGCTTTGGGATTGCTTCGAGGAATGAAGGCCTCCTAGCTTGGGCATTGCTTCTCGCTTGAAAGATAGCGACTAGTGGTGAGATAGTGTAGTTTGAATGTTTTATTGTGAGATTTCTGCATTTTAGTCTTTGTGAGGATTGGTAAATCAGTTTTATGCATATTAGTGGTTTTCTGGAGTTGCACATTCATTGTGGCAGATTGTTGTTTTTAATCATAAGTCCAAAAATACAAAAAGAGTCATTCTGGGTATTGTCTCATTGTGTTTCCCTGTTAGAGGCGCCCCTTCATGAATATTTGCAGATTTTAATACGAAGTTTATGATTTTATAATGCAAATTCGTCATTCCTTGAAGGCTGTACTTTTTGGAGTGCCTTGGGATTCGTGTCACTAATTAATAACCACTTTTAGATGCCATTTATTATTACCAAGTTAGGAGCCATCATTTTGAGGGTCTATTGCATTAGATTTGAGATCATTTGGGTGAGTTATGAGAGAGATATGAGCATATGAGTAAATTCATAGGTTGTTGGTTTTTAATTTAAAATTGCAGATTTGTAAAGAAAACCAGAATTGTTATTTGATCATTGAAAGGTTCACTGTTTGGCACTCCTAACTAAGCTAAGGAGAGTTCTTTATGATCTATGTGAGAGTTATAAACAATTGAGGGATTTCATAGGCTGCTGATTACTCATATAAAGTGCAGATTTGTGACAAAAATCAGAATTAGGCTCTTGATCATTGAGAGTGTTATGGTCTTGGCACTTCTATCCAAGATAAGGCAAGTACTTTATGATGTAATGCTAATCTCTCAAACTCCTAAGCTATTGGCAGGTGGATGATTCTTATTTTTGTAAACTGACAGTAGTACTGGCAGTAAATTTCAGTCTTGTTCAAATCTGGTTGTAATGCTCAATTTCATTTGAAGTTATTGTAATAATTACATCTCCGCCCTATGGTAGCTACTTTCCCACTTTGGGTTAGCAAGCACATTCTGGGTGTTTAGTATTTTCAGCTTTCAGCATTTCTTTTCGAGTATTGTACTTTGTAACACTCCGCCATATGGTCGCCCCTCACTCCATTCTGGATTGGGTAGCACATACTTGGTGTCGAGTTCCCTTTCAGCAAGTAGAGTAGAAGATCCTCTGACCATATGCTCGCCATCATCGGCGCCATGCTTGGTTAGAGTTCCTGCATAAGCAATTTGTTTTAGATCCTCTGACCAATGCTCACGCCTTGCCCACATCGGGATCCTGGTGTACATTCTGGTTAGAGTTGCTTCAGTACGTTTTGGTTTATCTGCTAACCTTAACGGGTGCATTGATTTGTAAATGGTAAATTGAAAAAAGTCAAAAAAATTTGGCTCAGAATATTTTAGGTGGACCGTATACAACATAAATTTTTTGTATTTATCCAAATTTAATTTAATTTTTACTGGATCAAGGACATCAATACCTAACTTGCACATATTTTTTAAAATTTTATTTTGATAATCTGCTATTTTTCCACATGTGCAGAATAGAGAGCTTGATTTTCGATGAAAAATCTATGTTTAATCAAACTTAAAAAATAAATACATAATAAAACCAAAACATATTAAAATTATATTCAATGGATAGCTTGTTCTTAAAACTACCATCATCCAGTTGGGTCTGTGTAGTCTCCTCCATTTTCATCCTCAACTCGAGCATCGAAAGGAAAAAAATTGCAGAAATCTGGTGCAAGAGGGGGAGAAGGAGGAAAAAGGGGGGTTTAATTGAACCCCCCTTGACCTTTCAAGCGAAGGGGGGTTTGCTTGAAGGGAGGTTCAATCGAAGCCCCCTTTTTTGCAAAATTTTCTTTTGTTTCCATTCTAGAAATGTGAAAAATGTGTGTCCTATCATTGATTATGGTTCACTCGAAGGGGGGTTCGAGCGAACCCCCTTTGGGTTCACTCAAACCATTAGTTCGTTCGAACCCCCCAAAAACCAAAATTTTCTCCATGGGGGCATTTTTTGCAATTTTCCTTCCTCAACGAAATTGTAAAATGGTTTTATGGGATCACCCCACGATTTTGTGGGATTTTTTGTTCTTTATCCACAAATTTATTATTGTGGAGGTATGGTGTGGATGTCAGGGCCATTATGGTAGGGTTTTAGCTCATTTTTTTGGGATGGACACATGTTTGCACCTGATTTGTAGAGGTTTTGGCTTGGGTTTCCTACCTATTCATATGCTCTATCTCTCTCCTATGACCAATAGATGATATAAGGAATTTTTGTTATCATTGTAAGGGTTCTTCCTTGGATTTTCTCTAGCAGAATTATGCAACCTTTGCATTCTACAATTATAAAATAGACTTTTATGCCTCTATGTTATTAAAATTACTATTTTTACCTCTTCTCAGTGCTTGTATCCTATGTAATATTTGATACCTCTATACGTGCATGAACTCTTATCATTTTTGTAGGCTATATGATTGTGATAATTTTTTGTAAGTGTTGTGGGTAATCTGTACCCATTTATGATCTTTCAAACGCTAGCCTTTATCCTTTCTTGTAAAATTGATGAAATAGGGAATTGTGCAAGATTCTTCAGTGATTTTGTTGACAATCTATGCAATCACAAGCAGGAAGAAACATCTTTAACTTTGGTGCATCACCACATTTTCAACTTTTTTCATTCTCTTCTCCCTTTTCCTTCCGGAACTTGATAGACTGGGATTAGTGTAAAGTTATCTAGTGTTGGGTTGGAGCAGTATTGTTGCATCTAGTTTTTGAGAGGAAGTCAAAATTTTCCAGAGATCTAACCTCATTTGCAAGGTCTCACACCTTGAGTTCAGTTCCATTGTGTCATTGGAATGTTGAGCCTATGTTCAATAGAGTGCAATTTCATGTGACAATAGTTTTTGGCATGTCTGTTGGGACCAATCAATTTGGTTACTTTTATTCCGTCTTGCTAAGAATGTGGTGTTGTTCTTAGCATTTTCAGCCTTGAATAAGCATTTAACAAAGTACCTGGTGACTCTGCAATCAAAGTTGGTGACTTTGCAACAACTCAATAATCTTGGTTCCAAATCAGACCTACAAATTCATGCCCAAAATTCAAGCAAGGGCATCTTCTAGAGGTAATTTTCAATACACCAAACTATCAGTTTTTTCTTCTAGAAGAGGAAATAGACATTCTTTATCACCAATAAGGATAATTAAGGGTTTTGTAACTCTACCTCCTAGATCTCAATCCACACCTCCATTTAGTAGATTATTTCAACCTAAGATTCTTACCACCAAAATAAGGAGGCCATTATCCCATATGGTTGTCCCTATAAATCAAGTGTTTGTCACTTTTAATGGTGGTAGCCCTCTTTTGTTAGCCCAAAGAGATGCCATACTAGTGAATGCCTTAAAAAGTATTCCTTATTTCATTTGTGAGACAACCACTTGCCCAATAGAACACATTCAAGATGTGACCAATATATTAACTTTAGGTAATGAAATTTGAAGTTCCTTGTATTATCCAAAGTGTGAAAACATAGAAAAGGCATATGAAATTTTGGGAAAAATTCCTCAAAGAAATAGGAGCTTTGGAAGAGGGTATGGACATGGACATCAAAGCATAATTGAAAATGGATTTTTTTAGATGTAATTGCAAGTGTCACTTCCAATCACCACAACATTCACAAAAACTTATGCCCAAAATTTAGGAAAGAAGAATTTATGCACAAATTCTCTCTTGAATGATTTCAAATTGTGACAAATTCCTTTGTAGCTTATATGATAGACATATATGAAAAATGTGGAAGCATAGAAAAGGCACATCAGTTTTTTTAGAAACATGTTCAAAAAGTGTTTGTTGAAAAGGCTTTATAAACTTTTAAACAAATGTAAGCCAACATCATGGTTTCCTATGCTCAAATTGGAGCTCTAAAAGAGGATATTTACATGAACATCAAATAATAATTGAGAATATATATTTTTTAGATGTTGTAATTACAAGACCCACTTCCAATCACCACAAAATTCACAAAAAAATATGCCCTAAATTCAATAAAGAAGAATTTATGCACAAATTCTCTCTTGAATGATTTGAAATTGTGACGAATCTATTTGTAGCTTATATGGTAGACATGTAGGAAAAATGTGGAAGAATAGAAAATGAACATGAGTTTTTTGAGAAACATGTTCAAAAAGTGTTTTTTGAAAAGGCTTTAGAAACTTTTAAACAAATACAAACCAACATCATGGATTAATGTGCTCAAATTGGAGCTCTAGAAGAGGGTATGGACATGGACATCAAAGCATAATTGAAAATAATTTTTTTCACATGTTTTAATTGCAAGTGCCAATTCCAATCACCACGAATTTCACAAAAAATATTCTTAAAACATGTGTTCACTTGTGTCAACATGGACTACTTAAGGTGTGCACATATTATTGACAAATTAACTAGGAACATGCTAACACAATCATAAAGCTAGGTAAACAAATACAAAAAGAACAAAATAAAATGAAAAAGATCACAATTGAACAATGGTGACAAGGTGGAATGCACAAAAATATATTTATGAATACAAGGAGATGTGTCTTAAAGTTCAAGATTCATTTTGACATATTGCACAATTATGTCTAGTTCATTTTTTTGCTTCAAACTCCTGAAAAAATTGAGCTTTTTTACTGAGTTCCTTTATTTTCAATGTTCAATTCTATATAAATATAATAGAATTAGTAAAAAATATGAAAATAAAAAATCTATATTATCAAATAAACAAAAAATTATAATTAGCATTCCAACACTAGAAACATGAAAATATTAATTCTTATAATAAAATTTGAAAACTCTGGTATTTCTTCTTCTACATTGTTAAACAAAAAAACGGTGGTGGAATATGTAAAATATGCTTGTGCTTTTATCAAAACCATGAAAAATTATTTCATTGTCGGGTAATACACATAACAGAGAGAATAATGGAGCATGTAGGCTTGAACTACGAGTCATGCATTTTACTATTATTTTAGTATTCCCTAAAATATGCTCATGTTAAAGAGTGAGTGTGTTTTAACCTATATGGAGTGTGAGAACATTATATCCTTTATGGATACATATAACTATAAACATAACACCCTAAATCTTAAGCCCTACACCCTCAACCACATACCTTATATCCTATACCCTCAACCATAAACCCTATATTCTAAACCTTATACCCTCAACCCTAAACCCCATACCTTCAACCCTAAACCCTATACCTTATACCCTCAACTATAAACCTTGTAATCAATACCCTCAACCATAAACCATATACCCTATACAATCAACCCTATACCCTCAACTTAAATACTATCCCTCAACCCTAGGCCTTAAAGCCTATACACTAAACCCTCAACCCTAAAATCCATACCCTCAATGTTATACCCTCAACCCTATACCTTATACACTCAATTGTAAACCATATACCCTCAACCCTATACCAAATACCCTCAACCCTAAAACTTATACTCTATACACTCAACCATATACTCTCAACCCTGAACACTATCCCTCAACCTTAGGCCCTAAATCCTATACACTAAACCCTCAACCGTAAAATCCATACCCTCAAACCTAAACCTTATACCCTCAACCCTACACCTTACCCTCAACTATAAAACCTATACCGAATACCCTAAACCATAAACCCTATACCCTAAAAGCTATACCCTATACCCTCAACCCTAAACCCTATACCTTATACCCTTAACCCTATACCCTCCATTATAAACCCTATACCTTATACCCTCAACTGTAAACCCTATACCCTTGACCCTGTTAGGGTTCGAGATGGAAAATATCTAACAATTAAATCTAGATTTAATTAATAAACAATGAAACTAAAACACACACAGAATAAATCATAACACATAATTTAACGTGGTTCACCCAATCTGGGCTACATCCACAAAACTGCAGCCATCCAATACTTTTATTATCTAGTGTAAAACCTATTACACTCTTACGAATAATCACATTTTTCATCATACTATAATACCCATCTGAACCCCCTTTTTAACAAGCTTAGAAGCTTCCAGAGTTTTGGGTTCTACAAAATCGAATTTTTCCCTTTTTCGGTCATGACGCGAAAAGTAGGAAGAAAATTTTTCTCAGGGGCTGCGGCCCCTGAACCCCCACTCGAGGCCCGCCCCGGCCCCGGACCCCGGCAAGGATAGGGGCCGGGGTGTATAGTATACCATGGGCTATACAGTATAGCATGATCAGTCACCACATACCAACAAACCCTATGTACCCAATACCCTCAATGCTAAACCCTATACCTTATACCATCAACTATAAACCCTATACTCTATACCTTATACCAAATACCCTCAACCCTAAATCCTAAACCCTATACCCTATACCCTCAACCCTAAACCCTACACCCTCAAACCTATACTTTATACCCTCAATATGTAAGTGCTACTTGAAGAGGACAAGGAAATCCCATTCAACTCATAGATGTGAGTGAATGGGAAGGGTCTACAATTCATTGCTAAAAGTGGAAGTAAAAAGAAGTTTGGCATCTACTCATTTTTTAATAGATTGAACCTATAAACAACATTGCACCCATAATGGCAGTCCATGAGATGAGTGAGCTAAGGATAAAATATTTAGGTAGGTAGATAATGTTAATTTTATTATTCAACTAAACCTTTCATAGATGAAGTAATCTATGATGTGGTACCTCTACACATGTGCAATGTCTTGTTAATAAAACCATACATATATAAGTGCAATGAAATCTATGAGTATGGGCATCGAACTAACATTGTTAAGTTGGGTGAATAGAAGTACCAAATAGTAGAGGTAATTTGTGAATATTATATCTTTGATTGTTTTAAAATAATGTCAACATGTGTTATTTCTAAAATTAGAGAATTTATATTATTGTTGTTTTGACCTAAGGAGGCAAGATCAGTTATAGTAACCACTCATTCCAAAATAACCATTATCAATATCCATTAAAATTAGATGGAATAGATATTATTAGGGAATTAAGATGTATTAACCTCACTAATGAGGGAAACCCTACACTATCACATACAACATTTGATTGATCTCATTCCAAGGACACCATTACCAAATGGGCCACTAGATATAGAATATGAATCTTAGAGAATGAGGAAATAAAATGATAGATTTAGGAATTGATTCAAAAGGGGCACATTTTACCAAGTGCCTCACCCTATGAAAACTTAATTACTCTTTCTAATAAGAAGGATGGAAATTGATTCCTCTACATTGAATATTGAGCTTTGAACAAGATCACTATAATGAATAGGTATGCAACTCCTTGCATTGATGGCCTCTTGGATCAACTTAAGGGGGCTAATTTTTCACCAAAGTTTGTGTACCACCAAGTTTCCATTGAGTCATTAGATGTGTGTGTGTCGTATAAAATTGGACCCTCTTGAGAAAAGAGACAATTTCATGCATAATTAGACCCATTTTTGAGTCCCCTCACATCATCTATCCTTCAAAACAACATTTATAGGCCCCTAAGACCCATTATTTTTTATCTAGAGGCCTGTTTCACCTAAGAAATCACCTAAAACCTGACAAACAACACTTAATTATTTCATACCTTGAAAACCCACCCTCAAAAATTAGTAGTGGGACCCATTCACCACCTTGGCAGAATGAGTCCCTCTGGTGGGACCCATTCGCCAAGGGTGGCGAATGAGTCCCTTTTGAGGGAAAATTCAATTTTAAGCAGGAATTTAATTAATTCAACTTAAATTTCTGGTAAATGTCGGCCTCTTGGTCTAAATAACGGGAAAATTAGGTTTTGTTGCTTATAAATACTCATTTTAAGTCATTTCACACATCTTTTTGTCATTTCAAAAAATCAATTTCTAAAAACAAGTCTTCTACAACAAGTCTCATTAGCAAAAGTTTAAGTTTTAGGGCAACAAACTAGGGTTTTTGCAGGTCTTGAAGCTCACTCTTTAGGTCAAGATTCAACATTGCAAAGAGGTGATGATGGATGCCTATGGTGAATCATGAAGAAATCTAGGTTGAGGAGATGCAACTAGCCATCAAATCACACCTAAAGACTTGGTTTCAAAGTGATTCCATCTTCCATTTTCACTCTATCTTCATATTAAGGTTTGCATTTTGTTTACTTTCCATTTGCATGTCATTTCATTTCCATTTTTGATGTGTTGTAAGGTTTCTAGGGTTGAGATATTGCATCACACAAATCATATTTGCATTTCTTATTCTAGCACAATAGAATAGGGATTTTGCCATATTTAAGACTTTCCTAGTGTTTAACACATCTAAGGCTAGGGTTTTATGCAGATTTTTCTCCATTCAAGGTTTAATTACCCAATTAGGGGTTTGAACAAGGAAAACCCCCCATTAGACAAACAATTTTAAGCTGTTTTGCAGGAATTTTCTTAGATCTCGAATTGGGTTTTTGTAAAAAAATGTTGTGCAGGTGTCAAGGTGTAGAACAAAGATTTGAAGTTGCAAAAATTTGAAAGTGGATTGATTCGCCATGCATGGCGAATGAGTTCCTCCTGAGATGCAGTTTTGAGTTAGATGCAAATTCTGGTTCTCAATTGATAGAAAACAACTTATGTGTAGAAAAACCCAGAACTGGGACTGATTCGCCCAGGGTGGTGAATGAGTCCCAATCAACTCAAAATTAGACTTCATCAGTTTTCCAAATTGATCTCCAATATTCTTCAGTTTCCTAAGTGCACACATTCTGAAAAATAGTCTTCTGTTTGGTTTAATTTGCATTATTGTTCATTCTTTTAAGCTTTTTGCAAACAACACTGTGTTTTCAAACGTAACATAAATATTAAGTTTTGCATACATAATTAGTCATTTAGATCACTTAATTGCACTTAGTTCATTTCATTTAGGCATAATAACATCCCACATTGCTTAATTTGAATGAACCTAGCTAGCATTTTTGGCCCACCTCTCTCCTTTTAGGTGCAAAACCCTAGAAGAGTTAGAGAGTCTTGTGGTGCCAAAAATCTACGGTTCAGTGTGAAATAATACCTTTAAATCCAAATGGATTTTTCAAATGATTGGCCTTGCTCTTTGGCTTGGCCAATACACTTGCCACCTTCATGTGAGTTATGAATGATGCACTCATGCCTCTCACTATTTTCTTTGTTAATTTATATTTAAATGAAATACTCATATTCAGAAATACATAGGAGGAACATCTACATCATATTAAATAGATAATTTCAACTCTACAACATGGGCTCTGTGATAACAATGTACAAAATTATTCCTTTGGTATGGAAAGGATTTAGTACATTAGATACATTATGAACAAGGATGGTGTTTACGTGGACCCTAAAAAGATAGAGGTAATTAAAGATTGTCCACCTCATAAAAATATAATAGAACATCATAGAATTTTAGGATCATCTAGAACTTTTATTAGAGGTTTTTGTTGGGATTCTCACACTTGGTATGACTTATGAACCAAAAATCTAAGTGAGAGTAAAAGAAAAATTCCCTTGGATAGAGATACTATATAACAACCATTCACACAATTGAAGTAGAGACTTTATTAAGACCTACACTAGTTCTTCTTGATTTGAAATAATTTGAAATTGAGGTTGATGCCTCCAAATATGCACTAGAAGTAGTTTTAACTCAATGTGGTCATCTAATTGCCTAACATGTAGTGATATTTTATCTAATGCTATGTATAGACACCCCATGTATGACAAGGAGTTATATCCATTGTTCAAATCTACAAATATTTTCATCTCAACATTCTTCATAAGAAAGAAGAACAAATAAAGTTGTAGACAAATTGGGTTGGCTTCCAATCATAAACTTGATAACTATGTTATATTCAAGTGTGAAAACTAGACAAAAGATTAGCCTCAATTGTACGATGTTAATCCTATTGTTGATAGATCCACCAAAGACTCAAATGATAGATACACCCTTTATTACTATATGTAAGATAAAATCCTCTATCACATAATGCACATATATGTCCCTATATACACCCTCAACCTTATACCCTCCACCATAAAACCTATACCTCGATGATATACCCAATACCCAATACCCTAAACCCTAAACCCTATACCCTATGTTGGTGTGAATAAATGTCTTGTACCTAGTTAATTCATTCACTAGGTAATTAGGGGACATATTCACATGTTAAGTTTACTTTAAGGACATAAGGTTCTTCTAGAAGTCTTAGTTGGATTTTCTAGAACTTATCTTATCTAGGTTTTTCATTATTTCTTAGGTAGTTAGTTGTTACATGTGATAGGATTAAGACACTTGTCATGATCTTGTCTAATCCCATCTCTTTCCTTGCCTATATAAGCAAGGCTTCAGATGTACATTGTCATATTCGGTTTGGCATTCTTACATCTTAATGATAGCATGATATTTCTGCCATTTCTCTCTTGTGGAAGTTATTTTGTCTTGCAAGTAATTATGGGGTGTTTGATGAGTTCACCATAAACTCCTCATGGTGTCAGAGCTTCAGCGTTGCAGACTTCTTCCAAGATCTAAGGGACCAATCTTGGTGAAAGTCTTGTTGGGTGTGAGTTGAGGTCTTAAGAGCCTTGCCATTGAATCTAGAGCATCAAAGGAAGTAAATATCAACTTTTGTTTTGTCAAAATCTGGCATATTTTGTCAGATCTACAAGGGCTTGAAGCTCAAATTTGGCAAATAGATTTCTACTAGAGTTGTTTTCATTTTTGATTCATAAATCTAGCTTCCACTCATTGGTGAGAAAAATGATTTCTCAGTTTTGTAGCCAAAGCTAAATCTCATTTGGGTATCTTTTTTATTTTACATATATTGAGCAGAGCTTGTAGAAACATCTATCAAATAGCCAAGCACAACTATTTTTCCTACAAGTGAAGTTTACTTTTTTTTTACCAAATCACATGTTCTGGTTTTTGGATTCAAATTTACGATTTATGGGTTTTGTTGGTAGCATCAAAATATTATCTAGGTATCCATTATTTTTTTCATGCAACAAGTCAATTTTCCAAAAATCAAATTAGAAGGATCGTGTTTGCATTGTTGGATATCACAATTTAACCCTTTTTTCAAAAATCCATAACTTGAGCATAGGACGTCCATTTTTCAAAAACTTTATATTGTCAGAAAGCTTATTTCATCCTCTACACAAATTTGAGGTCATTTTTCATCATGGAGGAAGATGCGAATATTCATTAGTGTATGCATTATTTCCTTTTTTGTGTGCATTAGGTTTGCATTTTCCCTCCACTTCATTTTAGTTCCAGATCATTTATCAATCAATTGTTGCTTCATAGATTCCAGAGTTGTGCTATTTTGCAAGTTTTCCAATGTTCCTTGGCATCAGGCTAGCTATTGCTTTATCATGATTCTGACCTGAGTCCTTGAGTGACTCTAATATGGTTTCTAGCAAACAAAAGTATCTTTCCTTTCTTGTCAAATTAAGGATTCCAGTGTTACTCCACAAGTGTGCTTCTAGTGCTTCTTTGCAACAGGTTATCTCATTATGGGGGGATTGTGTGATCTCTCTTATCATCCTTTGTGTGGATGGATATTGATTGGATTTTTTATGGATATCATTATTGTATTTCATCTCTCTTTTGGGGAGGAGTTTTTTCCCACTGGGTTTTCTCTTTTTTCTCTGTTTGTGAGAGATTTCATTTGCATTTGTACATGGGTACCTAACATGGCCTAGTAGCTAGGATCTATCTTTGCATTTTTGCAGCATTTGCATAATAATATTCCATCCTAAGTTGCACTTAAGGGGGGGTGTTGGTGTGAATAAATATCTTGTACCTAGTTAATTCATTCACTAGGTAATTAGGGGACATATTTACATGTTAAGTTTACTTAGGATATAAGGTTCTTTTGGAAGTCTTAGTTGGATTTTCTAGAACTTATCTTATCTAGCTTTTTCATCATTTCCTAGGTAGTTAGTTGTCACATGTGATAGGATTAAGAAACTTGTCATGATCTTGTCTAATCCTATCTCTCTCCTTGCATATATAAGCAAGTCTTCATATGTACATTGTCATATTTAGTTTGGCATTCTTTCATCTTAATGATAGCATTATATTTTTTCCATCTCTCTTGTAGAAGTTATTTTGTCTTGTAGGTGATTTTGAGGTGTTTGAGGAGTTCACTATAAACTCCTACACCCTATACTCTATACATTCAAACCTATACCCTCAACCTTAAACACTATCCTTCGATCCTTTGCTATAAAGCCTACACTAAACCCTCAACCCTAAAAGAGTTATACCCTCAACCCTAAACCCTAAACTCTATACCCTTAACCCTAAACCTTATACCCTCAACCCTAAAATATATACCCTCAACCCTAAACCTTTTAGGTACCTCTACCCTAAACCTTGAATAATTTATACCTAGAGAGGGGAGGGAGAAAGGGTGGAAGCAAGAGGTAATGACCTAGAGAGGAGAGAGAGAAAGAGAAGAGAGGGGTGAAAAGAACATAGAGAGGGGTAAGGAGGGAGGGAGGGAGAGGTAGAGAGGGAGAGACCTATAGAGGGGAGAGAGAGAAGAGAGGGATGGAAAGAGGAAATGATTAATATATAGTGGGAGAGAGAGAATATGAGGGAGAGATGAATTTCCTTCACAATAATGCAAGAGCATTATAACACGCTCGTGTTATTGTTTGTTTTGGAAATTCACAAATCTTTTTCTTAGATTTTCCTTGGGATTCCAACATAAAGGTTTGGAGTGAATTTTTAACATCCAAAGATGTACTTTACAAATAGTAAAAAAATGACATAATATCGAGTGTGCTCCCCATCAAGTCTACACGTGTTTCATTGTTAAGTCAAAAAAATACCACGATAATGTTAATCTCTCTCTTAGCTTTCTATGCATATATAGTTTTTTTCATGTTTTGAGTATGTTAAGGTTTTCATCTTTAATTTCTTTTGTTAGTGTATTTGTTCTTTGTCAAAAACCGATGTGGTATTTTTTACTTCATGTTTTAATTGTTCATCAAAATTCTAAATAAATTACATTTTAAAAAAACTAGATTTCATTCTACACGTATTCAAAAAAACTGATTTTTGATTAGTTCTAAATTTTTTTAGGGAGGAGCACACTCAAGTTTTTGTTTCTCAAGATGTGTCTACTTTGAAAATTAGTAAAAAAATATATATTCCTTAAAAATTAGCAAAAAAATCAAGCATAAACTACATGGTGTTATCTAATTTCTCACTGAACTAATTTTTGAAATACTAAAAAAATTTAACATTTTAGGGGGGCCACACCCGATGTGTTTTTTTTGAAAAAATAAGACCACTTTGTGTGGCCCCACTTTTTGAACCCCTTTATCTCTACAATTTAAAAAAAATAGTGGTTTAAAAAGTAGATTTGAAGCATTACAACTCTTGTTTTCGTTGCATATTGAAATTTTGAGTGTAACTATCTTTAATTTCTCATCCAAGATCAATATTTCCTAATTTCAAAAAAAAAGTAGCCATTTAAGACCCATTTTTGATCCCCCATTTTTGTGAACTTACCCATATATATATATATGTATATGTATATGGAGAGGGAGAGATAGAGATAGAAAGGGACATATAGTAAAAGAGACATATAAAGATAGTACATTATGTATAAAAAAATATAGAGAGGGAGGACATATGTAGTAAAAGAGACATATCTCTAAGATATAATGATATATGGAGAGAAATATAGAGAGGGAGAGGGAGAATATAGAGAAAGAGAGAGGAGAGAAAGATATAGAGAGGGTGAGAGAGGGGAAGAGGGGGAGATAGAGATGACAAAGAGGATAGAGAGAAATAGATATAATTATAGAGAGGGAGAGAGATAAAAAGAGATAAGAGAGAGGGAGAGATAGAGAAAGAGAGATCTAAAGGGAGAGATAGAGATAGAGAGAGGGAGATATAGAGAAATGACGAGATAGAGAAGGAGAAATATATATAGAGAGGGAAAGAGAGGGAGTATTTATTTTTAATTTAAATGGGGTTGCATTTTTTATTTTTTAAAATATCATGTTTTATGTTCTACAAAATGCAATTGTGTTTTTGGAACATGAAACATGGTCACATTTTATGTTTTACAAAACTTGTTGAACATGAAATATGATGTATTTCATGTTCCACAAAACATGATCAACATGAAACATGATCGGAATTTTATTTTAAAAAAAATGAGATTATGTTTTATGTTTTAAAAAATGTGATCATGTTTTTTAGTCTAAATTATTTTCCACCCTCTTTTCTTTGGAATAGGTTTAGATAACAAATTCCTAAAGATTTGGACTATTAATTTTCCTTCATTTCATATGTTTTTGAGCTTCAATGGAGTTTCTCAACTTGTACATCATTAGGGTTACACATTGTATAATAATATTTAATAAAATTAGAACCAAAATTTCACACATCTTAGATTTCTAACGATATAATTTTTTATATTTGAGATGTACATTAACATTTTTTATTTTTATTTTACTAAGTTTCTATATTCCTTAGATACATATGCATTGATTTTTCTTTATAAATTTTGATCTGATTATCAAAATTTAATTTTTTTTATATAGGATTGTTCCACACCTCATTCTTTACACATTGCAAAAATAATTTGTTATTTTGCGCAAGCTATGTAATACACATGCTTAGTGATGCAATTTTCAGGATGCATCCACTTTGAAAAATCACAAAAAAATAATATTCAATATACACTAGTACTCACTCTTAACTATATTTCTACTAATCAATTTTTAAAATACCAAATGAAAAAAAAGTAAAAAAATAGGGGGGCATACTGTAGTGCCCTCCGTTTCGGTCGTCGTTGATGTTAAGTAAGTTGTTGTTGGTAATGTCATGATGATGTGGTGATTTTATTATTTAATTTAATTTTAAGGTTATGAGATAACACTAATAATATGTTTGGATTTGATTAATAAAATTAATTTAATTATAAGGTTACATGTTTCATTTGGAATTAAATAAAGAATTAGATTCAATGATAAACGTCAATTTAATTATCGTTGGGAGTTAGTTATTTAAAATAATCAGATTAAATGAGGAAAGGTAATTATCATTTAATGATTAAATTCAATTAATAAATTTAAAAGTGATAAAATATTAAGAGGATTAAATATTAAAATTGTACTTAAGTTTAATAAATTATGGTAAAAATATTTATTGAATTATATTTTAATTAAAAGTTAATTATTTATGAAAATTTGTTTTAGTTAAAATTTAGAGTTAAGTGGAAGTAATTTAAAATAAAAGAAGTTATTGGTTGAAATTAAATAAAAAAAATACATAAAGTAATGATTAATTAAAGTGAGAAAATATTAGAAAGGATTAAATATTAAAATTTTACTTATGTTTGAATGAAGGTAAAAACGAGAAAAGCCAGTAAAAGTTGGTACCTAATTATAATTAAATAAACAATAAACATGCAAATAAATATTATTTGAAATTCAAGTTTCGGTTTGGGGAAGGTGAAAAGTCATTCGGTGGTTGGGAATTCGTTCTTGGTTGGTAACTGACCAAGAAAGAAAATAAGAGGGTGATTTTTCCGAATGCCAAGGGGGACTTTGGGAAGAGAATTAGCAACCTGTGAAGAGAGGAGGAATTTTACTGAAAGCAATTTCCACGAAGGAAGGAACAAGAAAAGAGATTTTTTTTGAAAAGAAAGAAAGAAGAGGAATTCAAAAGGGAAAGCGACTTCCAGGTTTTCTTTTAAATATTTTCCTTACAAATAGTGAATAGATGTTTTCCTGTGAAAGATTTCCTTCTTCCTTGAAATCTTTTGTATGCCAACTTCAAAATTTAGCTGAGTATTTTAAATGTCTTATTTTTCGGGCTGTACAAATTTGTATTTTCCTTCCTTTCATTTTATATATATACTTACATAAATATGGTATTCAATATATGTATTTTGAGACTGTAAACTGTCTGTAAATGAACTGTTTCCTGTGACTCTATTCAAACAGTCTAGTTGTGTCATCCATAACATTTTTTATACAAACTAGTTTGCTGGTAAATTTAAAGGGTTTCTCCAAATTCCAGTTTTCTATTTGCTGTCCAAAAATCTCAAATACCCAGATTATAGTTTTGGCGTTATGCTTAAAATACGAGGCTGCTGTCAAGCTGCTCCCTTATGGTTGCGTTTTGCTGATAATAAATATAATTTATAAAGAGTTAAATTAAATTTTGGTCTGCTAGTATGATAGGTTTTGAGATAAATAGAGAAATAATAAAGATGTTAAGGGTTTATTATAAAATAAGCTGCAGTTTGTTAATTATTAAACTTAGTGGTTAAAATAAATTGATTATTAGGGGAGTAATACTTGGAGGGAAATGATTTATTTATATTAAAAGAATTGAATAAATAAAATATAAAATCAATCATAAGTAAAATATTAATTTTATTTAGGTTAAGGTTGTGCTGTGAAGAATTAGATTTTATCCCAGCTAGATAAATGATCTCTTATTTTTAATCAGAAAGTGAAGATATATATATATATTTGTTTATAATAATTAGGTTGGATATTGTTTGAGGTGAGATATAATTAGAGGATCTTGTTCTGAATAAATAAAGTTATTAATTGTTGGCATGAAATCTTGCCAGGTAGTTAGTCATTAGGTGTTAAGGATGGTGCAGTTAGAATTCTCACATTTGTTACCTTAGGAAGAAACATATGTCCTTTTTGAATATTATTAATCATTGTATCTAAATTAGGATGGAAAAATAGGTTAAAAGTTTTTAACTTGAGATTTAAATTAAGGAAAATTATAATATAAAATATATCTTGAATTTTCTTACATGTTCTCTTAATTGGTAATTTAATTTTATAGTATTAATTTCATGATATCTTTTAATTGTTTTATATTTCTTTTAGAATGAAATAAATGTTATCTTAATATCTAAACTCCTCGCATGCTTTTAGGATTGGCTAATGGATACTTTGGCAGATAGGTAGTTGGTTACTTAGAATAAAATATTGCTACAATTACTTGTGAATTATTGTGCCAGGGAATGAATTAGGTAAATAATTAAAGAGAAAATGGTTATTTCGATAGGTTGCTTAGTAAAATATTATTTAACAAAAGATTTTAACGGAACAAACATTATTGAATTAGGTATTTAATTTTGTTGTAGATAAATGAACTGTGTATTTAGTTAAAGTAAATCGATTTGTATGGTTAATTAAGTTTTAGGGTTCACTAAAGAAGATAAGTGATTCTACATTTACATAGTTTCTTTTACTTGAGGGTTAATGATAAAGTTATTTTTAAGAGAGGATAAATCCCAGGTTCATAGGTTAATTAATTTAAATGATACTGATTAAATGTTAAATGGTTTTAATTACCTTTTTGTTATCTAATGAGTCTGTGAATGATAATTATTTATCAAACTACTGTGTGAAATAATCCATTAGTGTCGTCACCTTAGTATTATAACAAAGTTGTAAATTATAGAATTGTCATCTTAGTATTACATTTTAAAGTTATAATTAGGATTCATATTAAACAGTTGATGGAGTTGGTTATCTTATAGATGATATAGTTATTTTAAATATAATTATTTGTCGTAAATACTCTCTTAATTAAAGTAAGTGGATATGTTAAAATAAGTGATAAGAACGTTGAAATAATGCCTAAATTAAAGGAATGTCTTTATGGTTATAAGGTGTGAGTGATTGTTGTTTTAAACAAAGTGTTTTGAGTATTGGTTTAAGTGTTATTTAATTGTTTTAAGATGGGTGTTATTTGTGGGATATTTATGGAGATGTCTCAATGGCCTGTTCATTGTAAGTGTTTTAAGATAGTGTTCTTCAAGGTTGATGTGTTTGATGGTTTCCTTGTATGGAATTATTCCTTAAGACTTTGTAATTAATGTGTTTATATTCAAAAAATGATTTATTTATAGGAGTTAGAAAATTAGAATTATTAGGTAGTTAAGTTAGGTATTATGTTATTGGGTAGGTTAGTAAAGTGATTAGAGAGAGAGTTTCCTTATGTTAATAATTTGGGTAACATTGATAGATTAGTTTATTCTCAATTTGATTAGTTTCAAGTGGGATAGTTAACTTAGAAATAATGAAAAGTAGAGTTTTGTATGTTGTTGATGTATGTAGATAATATTGGCGATAAGGATTATTTCTGTTTAGGTGGGAGAATTGATTTATAAGATAAATGGAAGTAAATAAATTTGAAAACTTTAAATAGTTGGGTATTACGATAAAGGCTAGTGAATGATTGTTGATTCGATAAATGTTTTGATTAATTATATTTAGTTAAACAAAGGGTTTATGTAAATGAATAAAATTAGATGATCTTTTCTAAGTCAATTTCCCTCATATTCTTTTAATAGTTGATTTGTGGGGTTTCTATAAGAATAGTTCTAGAAAATACTTGTGATTGATATCAGGATCAAATTGTTGGTTTGAGTGGGTTGATCTTCGAAGGGAGATTGTTGTTATAATGTGTAAATTGGAATATATTTGTGTTTGAAAGAGTATACTTGTGAATAGTGTCTTATGGCTTAAACCATTAGATTTTATTTTCACTTCGCAATATTGTGCTATCCTTAAATGTTGGAAATGATTGATCTTTAAACTAATGTTCTTTTTAAAATGTTTCAAGTTACTTCTTATTGAATGAATGGATATATTATTAGAATGTGTGGTTTTATGGATTCTTTCAATGTGACTTTTCCTTAGTTGATTTTTGAGTTGGAGTTTTTCTCTCATTTTATTTATGTTGCTATTCGTTGGGAACCAGTATGTGTTCTTTTGTTCTTTACCTAAGTGGCAAATTGGTTAATGTTAACTTTGTCATGATTGATGGTTCTACTTGATGAGTCAAATTGAAAAGTTCTTTGAATTATGGGTATTCCGAGAGGAGAAAATAGAGGTTTCCCTTGGATTCTCGATTTAGTTCGTATCAAAGTTGTTGGTGTTGTTGAGTGGAGTTGTTGATCTTATTTTGATGTATTCTCTCATTATATTTGAATCGCTTTTGGTTCTTCAAGGTTTTGCTTTTATTGCTGTCAGTTCCTTGATGGGGAAACCCTAGTGTAACTTTATGAGAATCTTCCAGAGGTTTATTTTACTATTGGTTAATGTTCCTCCTTTTATGTGCCCTTGTTGTGGCAAATGTTTTGGTTTCATGTTTTTGAAAGGGTTGTACGGGAATCATGGAGATTTTGATTATGTATTTATGGCAAGATGGGTAATGCCTTGTATGCTGCTCTGTTGTGATATAATGTTCTTGTTATGTTGTTCAACCCTTGGATTTTGGTTTTTATGTTTTGAGTGTCTAGAGAGAGAGAGTGGCTCTAAGTGGGTGGTCGGCGCACAAAGGGGCGCCAGGATAGCCCTCGTTAGAGTGAATTTAATAAGTGATAATTTAAATAATTAACTAGGGGGTGGGTAGAATCACATTAAAAAGATAATTGATGCCTCGTCCGCCGTTTAGTGCTATCACAGGCTAAAGGGGATTGAGAAGGCCGTGGTTGGCAAGATCGTTACCTTGTCTTCATGAAAGGTTAACGATTCCGCATGAGCAACCCTATGGAGCGGTTCCTTGAGATAGGTAGCCTGGATAACCATAGATGGAGGCGGTTCCTAGTGCTTGGTTGCCTGGATAATCCGTCAGTAGATGGAGGCGGTACCTTGCAATAGGTAGCCTGGAGAATCCATGTTAAGCCATGCGATGACACTCTCCTCTAACACTCCTTATTATGTTGCTTCTTTGGAAATCCTCTGGAAGTGGTCCTTTGTCTTGAATTGATGAAACATAATTGTTTGAAATGATTTATGATTTTACCCTATTTTATCTATGGTGTATTCTGTGGTCTTGAATAAATCTTGTGGATGTTTGGGTTTTGAACTTGTACTCTTATGGTACTGTGATATGATGTTATTGTATTGTATCATTGCGATTCAGAATTGTGATATGTTTATTAATTTAGCTTGATTTGGAAGTGTTTTATGATCTTCCTTTGGATTACTTGTTTATTGGTCATTGCTTTGAGTTATATGATGAGTTTTTTTGACTCTTGGATGTGGTTGGATTGTGTCATTGTAATTTCTGAGTGTTATGATACTTGTGTATGACGTTGAGTCTTGTGGTTCTCTGTTGGATGTTCTTGGTTGAGGTCTCTTTCTTGTTAGCTCCTAGCACGGGGGGTGGGTCTTCAGACTCACATGGCCGGGTGGAACGTGCTAAGCACCCCATTGGGTCCCCAGTCAAGGATCGAGAGGTGCGGATTGGTGCTGTTGCAGCGACTCCAGAGTTGTATCTGTTTTGGGCCGGTTATGATACTGTGTATTCATCTATTCATTTGTATCATGATTCTTGTTGTATGGTTTCTGTTCATGTTGGAAACACTTTTGTATCATTGTACTTCTTAAACATTGTACTGTAATGAAATGTTAAACTTGGTGTGGATATTGGCTATGACAGTTGTTATTCAATGTGTTTGGATGATCATGCTTATGATGTATTTGCATATTCAGATGGTTTCTTATCATTGATCATCATGTATGTGTTATATTTGTTAATGCTTACTTTATATCTTTAGATTTTATTCTTTATGGTTGTTGTATGGATCTAAGTCATGTAATGACTCCTCGTGTACCCCAAGGGATGTATGTGTTAATGAATCTATTTAAATGAAATTCATGTTATGACTTAATATGTATTACATGTATGTTATGTTTACTTAAAAAAAAAAATTGTGCGGTAATTATCGTGTGATTGTCCTTTGGGGTTCGCACGGCGGGGCGTTACACATACACCAAATACTATGCTATATTTTAGTGAGGAAAAAGGAACACTATTGTGTGTGCACAAAATTTCATTCTCTTAACTCTTAACTAATTTTTAAAAACTTTAGTAGTTTGGAAACTAGATTCAGATTACTACAATTCTTTCTCTTGTCATATCTTCATATTTTGAGTGCATGTATCTAAAATTATGCATCCAAGTTTAGGTTTAGTTGATTTCAGAAAAAAAAAAGTGCAACCATTTTTTACCCCTTTATTGTATATCATTTCCATGCACTTACCCACTTGTGGATATTAGAAGCTATGTTCAAAATCATCTAAAGGATTCTAGAAAGCCCTACTTTTCTATTTAAATTAAATATTTTCATATATTTATCGAAGGTGTATTTATGATTTTGGAAGGAGGTCTTTGAAGACTATGTGCTCTTCACATGACATATATATGATTTTGTGTGAGCCTTCAATGTGTTCTCATTTTTTCTCCACTACTTCCATATGCATTTAATGGTTATTGGTTAGAGATTTATATTTTATTTTACTTATTGTTTCATTCATCTCTTCAAAGATGCCATTGTTGATCTTTGAATTAATTGGGTCAAAAGGGACACTTGTCACGTGATTGGTGAGGATTTGAGAGGTGAGTTGAGTTTTATTAACCTTTGAGATACATTAAGGAGAAGGGTGGACACTTTTGGATTTGATTATTCACTTTCATGTTTGAGTTTAGAGAGACTATAGAAGATAAAAGAGAAAGAGTGTACTGTTCTTGAGCTCTTAAGATAGATTTCTCATCCTAAAGAATAAATCTAGTGCTAGGGAATGCATTCTTGAGCTTCGAAAATGCAAGGACTATGCTTGAAAAAGAATAGTCACAAATCTTCTTTTAGAAAGAGTTGGAATTTTAGAGGTAGGATCTTTTTTATTCCCTTGCATTTATTTTGATATTTACTTTGTACATTGTTTGATCAAATGAAACGATTCTTGACATGTGTGTGTTCATGAGTCTATTAAAACAAATTCTTAACAATTTCCTTTCTTTGTTCTTGGAAAGAAAGATTTATAATTTATTAATGGGTTTGAATTTGTCAAGGAAAGTTCATATGAATGGGTTTGAATTTATTTATATTTGGTTGTGTATTTGTATATTTAATCCTAAAACCTCAAGTTGAATTCCCCAATTGTTGAAATTTAAAGTAACTTGTATGATATTATCAATATCTTCATTGATTTTAAAAAAATAACATTTACAATATGTACCCTCTTCATCCTCAATTCGAGGATGCTTCTAAAATTATTCGAGTTAAGCTTTTATGATATGTAACAAATTAAATATATATATTCAAGTAAATTTCCATAAAAAATATATTTTAAACTAGCATATATCTTACTTGATCCTACGTAATCATGGAAAAGATGATTTAATTAGAGAATCTAAGTGTTGAGAATGTAATCATGGCAATAATCATGTCCAAGGGTGTGATCTCATCTAGATTTTTTACTATTCTATTATTGGTAGAACTATATGTTCAATACTTGTAATATATGTTTGTTTGATAATATCTAAGGTACAAAAAATGAAGGTGACCTATTAAGGAGTATTGTGGGGATCACTATACAAGGTACAAATTTTGGTCATTCTTAGGCTTTAGTTAAGCCCCAAGGTTGACTTGATGGTAAAATTAAAAGTGATAAGGGATGGTAATGGATGTTAATGTGAGACATAAAGCACTTTGAATAGTTTAGATGTATGGTCCACAAATTTTATTATAAAGCATTTATTACAAATAAATTAGACTAGTTTGTATGGATATTTGAAATAATATAGACTTACTCCACATAATTTAAACTAGGAATAACAATCATATATGTCAAATAATTTGGATTAACAATATGCCTATTTAAAAATTTTGGGCTTATTCTTTACAAACTCAAGAAATACTATTCTTAATTTGGACTATTTGAAACATATTAATACTACAACATTTCAAATAAATCAAACAAGTTGCAATATAATGTTTCAGATAAATTAGACCAATAGTAGGCCTTTTTGAAATAGTTTGAACTTATTCCTCATTATTTGGATTAGCTCCTTGTAAATTGTAAGTACATATAAATAAAATTTGCTATAATTGTGGCGATGAATCTAGTTGAGTTGATTGTTGATTTTTTCTAAAGCTTGATGCATGCTAACGATTTATTGTCTTGGAGAATGTAATTGAAATGTGCTTTGACAATGGATATTTCATGCTTGCTTATTAAGAGATTGATTGTTGTTGATGCTAATAGAGAATGACTGAAGAGTGATTACCTACAAGAAAATATTTTTTCTTTATTCTTTTATCAAGACATACTTTTAATGATGTGCAAGTGTCCTAGGATGATGCATTTATATAAATAGTTCTAGATGCATAACTTAATTTTTCCATGTCCATACCAATAGGTAATGTTCAAATCTTACAATTGCTAGCTTTAGAATGTAGGAAACCAAATTTGAAATATGTAATCATGCCAACAATTTTGTATAGGGGAGACAATCACTATTATGATCTTATCGAAGATAAGTAGACTAGACAAGTTTTGAATATAAAAATATGGCATAATTGAATTTTGGAATTGGTTTTGGCTTAGCGAGTTCACCAAAATAGTCAAATTATGCACTAAAATTATGTATCCAAGATATTGGTCCAATGTGGTGTAAAATGAAAAAGGGAAAATTACAAGGTGCACACTTTTGTGTTCTAAATGCAATTGGTAGGTGTAATCTAGACTTCATAATCTTTGACAACATTTTCCATGTCTATGCCAAAATAGGGTTGTAGAATAGGGCATACCAAAGGATATAAAGGATACAAAATATGGAAACATAGACAAGGCACATGAATTGTTTGACTAAATTCCTCAAGGAAATGTGGTCTCATGGAATGCTATGATTGTAAGATATACAAAAAATGGGATTTTTGAAAAGGATTTAGAAACTTTCATGAAAATGCAATTAGTAGGTCTAAAACCAAAATTTGTAACCTTTTCCAACATCATCCTTGCCTATGCCAAAATGGGAGGTTTCAAACATAGTATGCACATCCATCAAAGGTACAAGGATATAAGATTTTTTTTAGATATTACATAGCTATAACTACCCCAATGGATGTATGTCTATAAAATGTGGTAGAAAAATGTTGGTGAGGAACTGAACCTTACTATGGAGTAGTTTATATTTTATAGACTTGTATATCCTTTGTGGGCATGACCATTGTGATATTGTTGAGAATGAGTTTGTTGAAAATGCTTTAAAAAATTTCAAGCAAAAGTAATTGACAGGTGTAAAGTGAAACTCCACAGCTTTTGATATCCTATGTATCTTTGTTGTGTCAAAATGGAGCTTTGGAATAGAGTATGGACATCTATCAAAGGATAATGGGCAATGGTTATGTGGATCATGGTTTATTTAGAGTTTAGGAATGTTTCCTTTAGTGGGGAATTTTGGGATCATGTAAATGCATTATTATTAGGATGAATAAGAGGTTTATGCAAGATTACATTCATCTTTGTGGTGAAGAGGGGATCAACAAAGGAATACTTGGGAATTCCATACATGACTATACTATTCAACAATCTTGTGTACACATGTTATGTACTTCCCTTACTCACCTTTGATAAATTTTAAGAAAATACAATTGGAAAGTGTAAAGCAATACTCCACAACCTTTGAAAACATCCTCCCTATCTTTGCCATGCAAAAATGGGGCTTTGGAATAGGGTATGGACATCC
The DNA here is from genome assembly GCA_007258455.2 of Sequoia sempervirens. Classification (NCBI taxonomy): domain Eukaryota; kingdom Viridiplantae; phylum Streptophyta; class Pinopsida; order Cupressales; family Cupressaceae; genus Sequoia; species Sequoia sempervirens. The sequence continues at coordinate 47,868 of VDFB02125630.1, read as the reverse complement.
ATCAAAATATAAAGGATAAAAGAATTGTTCCAAATATTGTAGTTGGAAATGCTATGGTCGACATGTATGAAAAACGTGGAAGCATAGACAGGCATATAAAAAAGGGGGGAAACATCAAGAAATAATTACATTCTCCTATGCACTCCATGCCTTTTGATTCAAACTGAATTGTTGAATCCAAACATGTAAAATTCTATGACCCGCTGGCAATAAACAAGAACTCTAGAAGATAATATTATTGTTAGTGATAGAGGGGCCATGATAAGGTGATTAGCATAGGTGATTTGACTACATGGGAATAGAGTTTGTACATTATTTTAATTAACCAAACATGTTACTAGTATCCACCAAATAGGGTTACATTTTATGTGATCAAACACTTTATGGGAAATGAAAATAGGAAAAATTTATGGGAATGAAAATGAGCATGTTGGAAATAGAAATGGATATAGGAAAAGGGATGGGTTAAGGGGGGCCCACATAGACCACCTAAAAAATCAAAGTTTAGGGTGTGTTCTTTGATGGCCCCGCCAAAGATATTAATTACCACATTTGAAAAATCAAACAACTAAAAATTTTCCTTATCTTATTAAGGTGCATGTATTCTTACATTGCAAGCCTATTAAATTAACATGCATGTTTTACTTTCTCTAATAACTTTTTTGAACTATATAGATAAAACCCAATTTGTCGGCCTATCATTGGCTTGAGGTGCCAATCTAACTATTAGGCATGGAAAACCACAACACAATTTTCTAACTCGATTTATCTAAAAAGTAAACCATTTTTTTACTCTTAGAATGGGTATTTGAAATCTTTTCTAGATGCAAAACTATCTCCTTGTGATTGCCTCCCCTGCATGTCAATAACATCTCCAACACTTTTATGATCATAGAAGACCATTGGTTTGACACTCATTTAGTACAATTCAATCCCAAATGTAAGATGCACATCATTTGTTCTATGCAATTATCTTTTGCCATGTGATCATTCAACACTGCCATCTCTCCCATGTACATCAAAATTTTGTTGTGTATTCAATCCACAATGTTAATGCCCTCTCCATAATTTGACTCACTTGTAGCTTTTATCCTGCTCACTAGCGCTAGCATCACCACTCCAAAGTTGTATACGTCACCCTTCTCATTTATCTTTAAAAGAGAAAAAGATAAAAGAGGATGATGGTTATAATTCGTTCAATTGGTGAAGATGATGGTATGTGATAGAAAACCATCCACCAATGTTCAAACCCTCAGAGGTGTGTTTGGGCCATGTTCAACACCTGAATGACTTTGATAGATGGATTCTCTTACATGTGGCTACTTAATTTAAGGTAACTTTTTTATTTAGATGTATGCTTGCTCAAATTATTGTAATTTTTTATATGAAAAAAGAGATGTGACATCCTGCCTTATTCTTGAAAATAAAATAAAATTGTACAATAAAAGTAATTTAATAGAATTTGAGGAGAGAAACTTTGGTACCGGGGCTATATATCTTTTAGCCTCAAAATCCCTGTGTAGTAAGATGTTGCTGGATTTCACATGCCTATGCAATATTGGAGGGCAGCAATCATGATGCATATAACGAAGCCAACGGACTTCGCCAAGAGCGATCTGAAAACGTATCGGCCATTGCACCGTCATTTGTGGTCCTGGGCCACCGAGCAGACTGTCGAACAAGCTGTTGTTGGGCATGAACTCGTATACCAACAGCTTGAAATCTGACTTTTCACTTGAAATACAACAGACAGAGAAGTTTCAATATGTTGGTGTAACCGGATGAGTCCCACAGTATTCACCTCCACTTCCCCCACTTTTTTCTTCCTGGTCACTTTTTCTCTTAAAATTTCCTCCTGATCTGCTGATGTTTTGGATCTTCTTTACGGCCACCGCTTGCCCGTTCTACCGAATGACCTGCAAACTTCTCCAGGCACGGAATTGAATGGCGTCATTTTCCACAATGTCTTGTCACTTGGGTTCCTGAGAGACGATCGACGCAGACAAATGCAGCCCAAGGTGCTACTATAAATAAAGGTGGCAACAGAATTGCAGCCAAACTCTGAGGTGGCAACTTATGTGAAGAGGAACACGAAGGTAGCATCAAATTACGACCTCCGCATATCCTCGGGTTGCCCAAAAAGCTCTCCTTGTAAGCAAGATTGTCTGAAGTGTCAGGAACGCATCCAGACAGGTGATTGTTGTAAACATTGCGAGCATTCAGTTTCAATAGCCCCAATTCGGGAGGAACCCCTCTAGAAATAAAATTGTTCGACAAATCAAGACTATTCGTTTTGCTCAAAAATATTGCAGGGATTGAACGCCTGTAAGTTAATTGTGACCCGAATTGAGCTTCTTTAGGGATTGAAAGCAAGAGGACTTGCAGGAAGGGACTGCTGAAAGCATTGGCTTGGAGAGTCAACACTTTGAGATTGGGTAGGCTGCATATAGCAGAAGTCAAGTTGCCATCCAGCCATCAGATGCACCACAAGCATCGATGGCAGATACATCCATAGCGTCCGTGTTTGCAGAAAGACGTGGAAACGTGAATGACCCGCAATACATTCAACCGTATTGATTTAAAATAGTCCTGGTCTTTCCTTTTGTTGGGGGGAAAATCCATGTACGTCCATTACACAATTAAACAATTAATATCAATTCCAAATCATGTATCATATCGGAAGAACATGACCCTGAATAAAATTATTGTCAAAAGTATGAAATTAATTTATTTTTAAATATTTTAAAATTTAAAGTTGGTTACGGGATAGGAGAAAAGTCTAGATTCTATATTTAATTTTATTTATTTAGATTGCTTTTTTTATGTATTATTTTAGAATATAATTTAGTTATTTTGATATATTTATTAATCAAAGATTTAATTTAACCATTTTTCATTAATTTGTTTAATTTAAATTAGATTGTAGATGTAATTTTGTATCTTTCAGATTGTAAATTTATGTCTTTTTTGTCAAAATTCTAATTACTACCATTGCTTTTTCTATTAGAGACTAATATTTCTTAAAATGATCATTACAAAACATATTTAAACTTCTACAGATTGAAGTTAGGTTTATAAAAAAATCAATTTATATATTTTGAAAGGTTAGGTGAACAAGGCAAACATTAAGAAAAGGATCTTTTGTATTACACTTTCAATTCTACTAGGCTTAGGAGAGTAATCCTATGCAAATCATGGGGAGATATTATTATTATTATTATTATTAGTGAATGCCATTTTATTAATAAGGTTAAACAACAAATGATTAGACAATCTTAATGAGTTGATCTAAAACATTAGTATATTCAAAATATTAAAAGAGTTAAACTTTTATTTTATATTATTATATAAATCTTCAATAGTGAACCAAGTTTTTTAGCACAATGAGAGTCCCAATTTTGTTGTCAATAATCCACATTATGCTAGTTTAGTAATTAAGCAATTGATAAATATGAAATCTTGCAAAAATTGAAGCATCCATATAAAAATAAGTAGAGAAATTTTAACACAGAGAGGTAGAAAGACACTCCCCTATACTGTTATGTAAGCTCATGAATGAATAAACAAATGATTTACACTTCAATAAGTTTTTTATTTTAAATTGTAAAGTTCATGACTTGAAGATGAAAACTAATGCTTTATCTTGATATAATTGAGTCACAATAAGGGTGATTGTGAGAATTTGGGTCCTTGTTTTGACAAGAGCAATCAAAAGTAATATAAAGTAACACATAAACACCTTTATTGACACTCAAATGGGTCTGCCTTAAAAATCATAAAATTTCCACATTTTTTAATATCAAATCCTCTTTTACAAATCTTAATTTTTTTTTTATCATTTTAACTAACCTCATCTCTAATAAGACCGAGAATTTTGAATCAATTCCATATCATAAGTGATGGTACATAAATTTAATTATTTTACAATCACCATTCTGACACAAGCAAACATTTTGACCATCCAAATCAGTGTCAAAATGTATTTCATCACTTTCGTCTACATTATCTCATGTATTTCTTTAATCTAAGGAAACTTTCGTGTGCGGGCAGGCATGTTTCTCATGGAAAAGTTCACAAAGCTAGGATAGATACTGATAATAATTATGTGATTATTACCAGTTATGTCGTGTGTTAAAAAGCACATTTTTTCAACACCCCAACCTGTTGAGTCCTATGACACGTACCACAAACGATACCATCCCAAGGTGACTTCAAAATCTCTACTATCAAAATAATTTTACCACTTTTTATTGAAGGTGAATTTGTAATTGTTGTGATCAAGAAGATTTCGCTTCTTATGGAAACAAGTAATTTCATCATTTTGGGTATTTTACTAAGTTTGAATACTTACACCACTATTTCAAGTCATCTCTAAATTTTTTTAAATCATCCAAACATTTCTTTTCCAAACTTGCGATGAGCTCCTAATTCCATGGCTTGAGACATATTTTAATTGAAAGTGGTAACTTTTATTTCACTTTCCAATTTTGACTAGACTTTCCTCTTCAACTCCATGTCAATATATACTTGACATTTGCATATGACCTAGTGTTCATGTATACAACATTTATATCTATTAAAATTATATATATATATATATTATATTATTAAGGGGTAAACACTTTTGACATCCCTAGATCACAAAAGGGGACCTCATCCCCAATTTAAAGATTCAACAATTATACCCCTAGTGGGGTTTGAATCTTGAAGACAAAAACAACACCACAACTTAACCATCATACCATCCCACTATTGACTATTAAAATTATATATTACTAGCAATTGCACCCTAGTGTGCAATGGGTACACCAAAGAGCTTGTGGATGGTGAAATAGGGAGAGATTTTGGGATTATTTTTTGTAGCACAAAGGTCTGTGGCATCGTTGTGACCCTACATGACAAGTGTAGGTAGGAAGAGAAAAATTTGTAGAATCTATAGTTAAGTTTGATATTGAGTATTTTGTTTTGTTCATGGTGAGAAAAATTAATAGTATCATACGTAATATTTGAAGGAGCACAAGGATCTTTGCAAGCTAAAACACCTGTTACAAGGGAGATGCAAAGAAACAACACGGAAAAATATGCTCAGAAAATATAGAGCTCAATATTGCCAAATGTAAAAGAGTTAATTGACAAAAGAAAAGATTACAACCTTATATAGGTAAAAAACCTAAAAAGGAAAACCCTAGGCTTGCACATTAATAATTAATAAAATAATTAATTATTATGCACCTAAAGTTAGCTTAAGTGAAAAAGAGATAAAAGGTAATTTAATTAATTAACCAAATATTGTTTAATTAATCAAGTAAATGACCAATTACTCTAACACCCCCCCTTAAGCTAGACTTGGGGAGAAGCTAAAACTTAGAAGAAGCTATTGAAAGCAAAGAACAATGGGTCCTGGTAACAAGGCCAGATTAGGTACCCAAGTACAAGGAAATCTCTATGAAATGGAGAAAAAAGGAGAAAACCCAATGGGAAAAAACTCCTCTCCAAAAAGAGATAGAAGGACATGCTGAAAGAAACATGAAGGAAGGCCTCATGAAGACCCCCCAAGGATAACTTCCTTCACCCCAAGCATAGAATGCAACTGAAGATAGTGTAGAGAGGCAAAAGGCTTTGTGAAGATGTCAGTAACCTGCTCGGCAGTGGGAATATACTCCAAGATGAGAGAACCATCCCGAATCAACTATCTGATGAAATGCATATGAAGCTAAATGTGCTTCATCCGTTGATGCTCCACCAGATTGCGAGAAATGTGTATAGCACTCTAATTGTCACACCAAAGAATAGTGGGACTATCAGGAGGAAAACCAAACTCAGTCATCAACTGTCAAAGCCATAAGATCTCCTGACTAGCGAGCACAGTAGCTTGGTACTCGGCCTCTGTAGATGATAATGCATGAGCAGTCTGCTTCTTGCAAGACCATGTGATAGGACCAGAGCCAAGATAGAAAACAAAGCCAGAAGTAGACTTCCAACCATTGACATCACCAACCCAATCTGAGTCAGTGTAGCCAACAATGTGAGGATCCCCTGATGTGTAGTGAATGCCATAAGAAAGGGTGCCTGAATGTACCTCAAAATACATTTGGCAGCTTTCCAGTGACTCTCATGAGGATCATGGGAGAATCGAGAGACAAGGTCAACCGCAAAGGAAAGATCAGGACGAGTGTGAGTCAGGTACAACAAACTGCCAACCAATTGCCTATAAAGTGTAGAATCTACGGAAGGAGTGGGGAAAGTAGGAGTCAAAACAACCCCTGATTGAAAAGGTGTGGGGGCAGGCTTGCAATCAAGCATGCCAAAGCGCTGAAGCATATCAAGAGCATACTTCTGCTGGTAAAGGGAGATCCCATCAGAAGACTAAATCACCTGAAGACCAAGAAAATAGTGCAGAACACCGAGATCTGTCATCTCAAATTGCTCCATCAAAGCTCGCTGAGCATGCTGAATCATAGAGGATGAACTACTTGTGATGAGGAGTTCATCAACATATAGCACAAGAATCAGGATATCACCCTCAAGATTTTGAATATAGACTGTAGGATCAAAATGACAGCGTGTGAAACCAGTGGAGAGCAAAAAAGAGTCCATCTTCTCATACCAAGCCCGAGGGGCCTGTTTGAGACCATATAATGAACGCCAAAGTCAGAAAACCAAAGAAGCATCCTGAACAAATCCCTGAGGCTACTCCATATAGATCTCCTCATGTAGGTCACCATGCAAGAACGCACTCTTCATATCCATCTGATAAATGGACCAGACTCTAGAAGCTGCAAGTGATAGTACAAAGCGAATAGAATTCATCTTGGCGACAGGAGAAAATGTCTTAGAGTAATCAATACCCTCAACCTGCGAGAAACCCTTCACAACAAGACGTGCTTTGTACTTATCAATAGAACCATCAACAACATACTTGGTGCGATACAACCATCTACACCGAACCAACTTTCTGCCCTTAGGAAGAGGACATAGATCCCAAGTATTATTCCTCATCAAAGAAGAATACTCCTCCTCCATAGCACTATCCCACTCAGGGTGACCTGTCACCTCTGAAAACTTTTGAGGATCCTTTGAAAGGGCATGACTCAAAAGACTAGAACCCACAGTATAAGAATGGGTGCGAAGGGTGTCTGAAGGATCACCTGCCATAGATCCTGCTGCCTCAACAGTAAAGCGAGCCCATTTGGGCATCTGAGGTGGAGCAAGAGGAGGAGGAGATGGGGGATCATCAGCATCATCATCAGAATCATCCTCAACATAATCCTGAAGAGCTGCAATGTGAGGAGTAGGTAGTGAAGTAGACACTGGAGACAGGGTATCCACTGTGGGAAGGCCCTCATCAAACTGGACATCCCGTCAAAACAGGACCTCTCTAGAATCAGGATCAAACAACTTGCATGTCTTAACATCCTCACTGTAGCCAACAAAAATGAGGGGTCGACTCTTCCGCTCCATGGCTCTCCTCTGAGCATCAGGAATAAAGGCCCATGCCTCACTACCAAATACTCGAAATGATGAAACATTAGGTTTGTCATGAGACCAAGCCTCCTCAGGAGTCATATGTCGAATCACCTTGTGAGGCATCCGATTCTAAATATAGTTGGCACAATTAACTGCCTCAGCCCAAAAAGATAGATCCATGGACCTGAACTGAATCATACAATTTGCCATCTCCTGTAAAGTCCTGTTCTTTCTCTCAGCAACACCATTCTACTGAGGGGTGTAGGGAATAGTAAATTGATGTTGCAAACTATGCTCAGTGCAAAAATCTCTGAAAGCCTGATTCACATACTCCCCCCATTATCTGTATGTATCTGCAGAATAGAAAGGCCAGACTGCTTCTCTAAAAATGTCTTGAAGATTCGAAAGGAATCAAAGACATCAAACTTGTACTTAAGAAAGTACACCCATGTGCATCTGGAGAAGTCATCAATGAATGTGAGTACATGCTTGGCCCCAGAAAAAGGAGTGGGAAATGACATGAGGTCACTATGAATCAACTCTAAGCGTGCCAAAGCACGAGTGGCTCGTCCCTTTGGAAAGGAATCCTTGTGATGCTTTCCTAGCACACAACCATGACAAACACCATCTGTGCAAGAAATCTATGGAAGACCAAGAACAAGTGCCTGTGTACTCATCTGCTGAAGATATCTGTAATTGACATGGCCCAAACGCTCATGCCAAAGCTTACTCACTGAATTTGCATGTGCTATAAGAGATGAATCTGTACCCTCAGAAGGCTCAAATCCATCAAATCTGTAAAGACGAGATGCAGTATCAACATACCTAGTAGCCACAACCAAATCAGAGTCATGGAGGTCCCGAATAACCACATGATGTGGGGAGAACTCAACTATCTTACTAGAGCTAGAATGGAAAATCTAATAAATGGACAGGAGGTTCATCGAGATGTCAGGAACAACCAGAACATCCTGTAGAGTACCCCCATCCAAAGTGACAGAACCTGAACCCAAGACTGAAATTTGTGTAGAGTCACCCACTGCAATTTGTGAAGTACCACAAGAGGCAAGAGAAGTGACCAACTGCTGAGTGTGAGTCATATGGTGAGAAGCACTAGAATCTAAAATCCAAGTGGACCCATAGGTCAATGCTCGAGCAGTGAGAGCATGACCTTTCCCTGTGGAAGGAGAAGATGACTGAGGTGAGGAGATGTGATGCTGCTGCAGGGCTTCCTCTAAAGCCTCTAATCGTTTCCAACACCTGGAAACTGGATGTCCTTCCTTTCCACAGAAGCTACAAGTGTCTCCTGATTTCTTCTTAGTCTTGGAGGAAGACTCACCAGACTTCGAAGATTTCCCCTGTTTTGGATTAAGTGGTGGTTTGGAATTAGACTTAGCAGGTGGTTTGGAGGAATGCTCACTACTTGCAGAATCTTTCTTGGGCTTCGGTTTCTACTTCTGTAACTTCTCCTTAGATGACTGAGCAACCAATGCTTTGTTCTTTTATCCTAAGACCATATCAATCTGAGAAAGGTGTGACTGCTCACGAGACAAACGCTCACAAAACACATCAAAGGTAGGCATGGTAAAACGAGCACCCAGACCATCCACGGTGGAATAGAATGAAGAAGCAAATATCTGAAATGGACCATGAAGCTTCGAAAGGATTAAGTAAATTCACTCTGTGTTTGACTTATTCTTGCCACAACCCTGTAAAATAGTGTGGATTGTTTTGAACTTGGTCAAAAAAATCCTCAATAGTGGGAAATGATTCAGGTAACAGTGAAGTCAGCTCTGCCTTAATCTGTAATGCTCAGAACTCATTAATGGTCCCAAAAAGTGTCTCAAACTTCAACCAAATGGCTCGAGGAGTGAGCAAAGCATCAAGGTGAAATAGAAGGCTGTTGAAAATGTGCAGAGATAGGAATCCCATAGCTTCATCCATCTTGTTCCTATGCTGAAGAATCTCAAAAAGACGCTGCAACTGAGGCTGAACCTCATCTAGACAAGACCACAACCCTCGTGACCTGAGAAGCGTCATCATGCGAGACTTCCAGGTGTGATAGTTGTGTGATGTGAGTAATTCAATTAAGGATTCTACCATGAAACCCTGCACCCGTACCTGTACCTGTACCTATACCTGCTTGTGTTTTTTATTATTATGTGATCTTTCAGAATAAACAGATGATGCAGAAGGGTTTTATTTTTTTGAGAGTTTTGGTGTTCTGATTTTTTGATGTAAAGGACAAAAAGTGAGAAAAAACACCCCCCACAAAAGATAAATCCAAACCCTAGTACAAACTGAGAAAGAGGAAGCAATGCATAAGAAAAAAAAATTCAAAACAAATTCTCGTGTACCTGAAGAAAATTATGAGAAAAAAGGATCACATATCTGAATAGAGCAGGCTGAGAGCTTTCCAACGCCTATTCGTTTTTGAAAAACGGAGTCCGTTTGCACCTTTTATGGCCCTGGTAGTGCAGAAAGAAGACCCCACTTTGACTGGAAAAAAATGTAGTCAAATAGAAAATTTGGAAAAAAATACCAGTACCATGATGTCCGGCACAAAATTATCTTTCCAACAGTATCTCATTTGAAAAAAATGGAGACCGTATGCCCATTTTATACCTATTTTTTTCCGGCCGCCCAACGACGCTGGAGAAACATAGGTTGCGGCGGAGCACGGCGAGGGCGGCGGTGACGGGCGGCCAAAGAACAAGCAGTGGCGGCGACAACAGGAGGTTGAAGAACCAATAGCGGCCACTAGGCGGCCGGAAAAAAATAGGTCGCAGTGGGAGCTCGGGCGGCAGCCAGAAAAACCAGCGGCGCGGCGGCCGACGAACGACCGGAAAACCAGGGGCGCGGCGGCTGACGGACGACCGAGAAAATGCAGGGCGCTGAAGACGAGAAGAGTACTGTTGCCTGCAGTACTTGCAGGTCGGCGGTACCGTGCGTAGGGTGCAGACCCAAAAAAATTCAATTTTTTTTTTTTAAAAGAACCCTGTGGTTTAATTTGCTTGGTTTTTTTTTTAAAAAAAAAAAACCCAGCTTCTAATGCAAGATCTCAAACACCAGAACAGGGAGCTTTAGACCTGTGCTATGATACCATGAAGGAGCACAAAGATCTCTGCAAGCTAAAACACCTGTTACAAGGGAGATGCAAAGAAACAACACAACAAAATATGCTCAGAAAATATAGAGCTCAATATTGCCAAATGTAAAAGAGTTAATTTACAAAAGAAAAGATTACAACCTTATATAGGTAAAAAATCTAAAAAGGAAAACCCTAGGCTTGCACATTAATAATTAATAAAATAATTAATTATTATGCACCTAAAGTTAGCTTAAGTGAAAAAGAGATAAAAGGTAATTTAATTAATTAACCAAATATTGTTTAATTAATCAAGTAAATGACCAATTACTCTAACAATATTTATATAATTTGCAATAACTCTCATATCAAATTTAAAAAGTGGAATATTGGCCCTTAACATTTTGGTGAAAGTATGTTTGCACATAATAGATTTGGGTGATAGTATTTTCCTAATTGAAAGGTTTGTTTTGAATTGTATTAGAGAAAAAAAAACAATTTTCCAAAGTGAACCATAATTTGAAGACATTTTAAGGTTTGAGAGAAATAAAAGATTTACATTTTAACCTGAGCAAGTATTTAGATATAAGTGAATGCATAATTGGTAAATGATCTACTATTTACATAGTAATACTTGCTGAGCAATGATATTTACATAGTAATACCAGCTTAGTAATGATATTGACATAATTGATATTATTAATAGTCCAACTAGGAAGAAAGATTCTTATCAGGTGAAAGTACTAATATTTTATTAACATATTTTCAATAATTCTCACATTGACATGGAAAGTTTGCTTAATATATCTTCACATAACCACCATGTTCTATTCCAATTGACATGTATGATTGCAAAAGCAAAGAATGATGAAACTAACAACTCAATATCAAATGAAATCTGAAACCCAGTAGTTTTTAGGAAGATGAATATGCAAGATCAACATTGCCTTGTATAGAATCCATAGGAAAAATGTCTATAATTGATATGGAATCAATGTATTTGTTTTTAAATCTGCAAAACAAGCAAAGTTGATAGCAAATATGTTATTTAGTGGACCTCAAAAGAAGAGAATTTGCATGGAAGAATTTTCCCATTTCCAAGCCAAATTTAAAATTTCAAAATGTTTTGAAAAGCTAATTCATAAGGGAATAAAACCCAGAATTTTCTGAAGGAGATTAATAAGAGTGTAAAAGTTGTTCAAGATAGAAGTTATATGATATTGTAAAGAAAAACGTCATAGTAAGATTAAGATATATAAATTAGAGAAGTATTCTCAAAAGGCAGATTAAATATAAGCATGCTCCAAAATGAGGTATCTAACTCATTTTGCCAAATGGGATGCAGTCTAATCCAGTTTCCACATTATTAGAAATAAATACAACTAACTAAAAATCTAGTTTCCATATTATTAAAAATAAGAGAAGAGGTAATTATATTCAACATAACATTCATAAAGTAAGAGATTGTAATCCACTTTCTGTAATGAAGAAGGTTACAAAAAATTTAAAGCTTATTTTTTATTTAATTGTATATAAAATTTCAATTTTTTTATTATTATTATAAAACATAATATATGTAATATATAATAATAAATATCATTTAATTTTTTTTTATTAATTAAGAAAACAAAAAAGATTAAAAACAAACCCATGTCTCCGATTAAAAGAAGAATGCTAATATTTTATATAATAATATAATTGTTCTATAAAAAAATGAAATACAATATTTTTAAAGTAATAGGATAATGGGTACAAAACGATGAATAGATTTTGGTCAAATACATTTAATTTTTACAAAATTTAGTAGTAGCAAAATTTAGTATAAATAATAATAATAATAAATGTATATAAATACTATAGTATTCAAATAGGTACAAAATTTAGTATTTAAAATTTGAATTAAAGTAGTAATAATGACAAATTTATACATAATAAATGAAAACTAAGTTTTTTTTTTTGCATTCTTATAAATGAAAATAAAATACTTTTTAACTATTTATTCTAAATTTAAACTAAATAATATATAAACTAAATTAATTCTCTTCATATTATTAAATTTTCATTTTAATAAACACACTCAAAAACCCTTCACATTATTAGTACCAACTAGGAGCTCGACCTTGATTATGTATATAAAAAAAATCATAGATTCCATGGCATATATCTAGACAAAAACCTACTATTTAAAAAAATTAACAAATATATTTATAACATCTTAAATAATATATTCATGACTTACATTCAATCTAAATGCCTTATTTTATATTATTAGATTATCTATTATGACTTTTAACTATAAATGATAAAATTTAATAGATTAGGTATTTAATAAAAGAAAATATGGAAGCATCTTTCATTTGTTGGGTGTTATGTGCTTTCTGTGACCTTTAACGTTCGGTAAAAATAAAGTTTCGACGAGGTTTTAGAGTATGTTTATTTAAATGAAAATTACGGCCAAGATCCTAATAATGCAAGCAATTTTCCCTTCCCCACGTGGCTTGTCAATGCCTCCACAATTTTCATGTATATGTGATGTGGCAAATATTGGTGAAGGGGTGGGAAAATAGGGCTTTTACGCGTGCTAGTTGGAGACCTTAAAACAAAAAGGTATAGGGGGGAGTAGAAAATGGTCTCGGAGGAATCGTCCATGGTAACAGGCTGGGAGGATGCGGAAGTGATGGTGATGTAAGTTGTAAATATTTTTAAATGAATTCCATGGGTGCATCCCCTACAAGTAGTCAATTTATGAGAGCATTTCTTTGAAGTGTTTTTTCAAGTAGATCAATGCCTGGTCTATGCTTCCACATTTTGTTAACCCTCTGTGAAACCTTGTTTTTTTTCAATTGTGAACCCTCGGTGAAAGCTTGTTTTTAAATTAAGCCATTGAATTCATAGAATTTAACTAAAGTTTTTAGGTAAAAAATCCAGACCTCATTCGTATACTACCAAAAAGTAAAATGAAAATTTAAAGAAATTTTTTCCCTAATCATTGATAGATAATTTAAGTATATATTAAGTACATATTATTCTAAGAATATTTCTACCTTTTAATAGAAGATTTTAAAGGGATCGTTGATCAATAGTTCACGTACATATAAACAAATCTGAGTTGGGCTCATCATATTTTGCCATTTTTTGGGCTGTTTATCGCCGTTTTCTAATGCTTTATCTGCTTGTTTCCATTTTGGCGAGCTGCAGACTAAAATCTAGGTTTCGGCAATAGTTTTAGAGTATGTTTATTAAAATGAAAAGTACGCCAACGAAATTTGGCGAGCTACAACCTATAGATTAGGTTTCGGCGAGGGGTTTAGAGTATGTTTAGTAAAATGGAAATTAGGGGAAACATAAGTATGTTTATTAGAGTGAAAATAATGGCCAAGATCCTCATAATGATCACATTTAGGTTTAACATTGTGGAATCCGTAGACAAGAGTGATTTACTTGGAAGATGCCTAAGGAAACTGTGCAGACTTTGCAGGAAGAAGAACAAGTGGATGTGTATAGAGAAGAACGACAAATGGCTATGTAGAATTCACAAAACAATACTTCTAAAATTAGAATAAAAGTAGCACAGGTTGCGAAAAATCAAAAAATCTCTTATTGAAACAATGGCAAATGACTTACCTCAGAAATATGCAGAAATTGTGTATTTCTTCAGTGATGCCGACAAAGCTTGCAAAAAGATATTACGAAAGCCTTGCAAATATTTTTTTGCCACATAAAGATTGAAGATGAAGAGAGTAAGGCAAAGTAAATTCAGCATTCCCCCACCTAATTTTAGATATTTCCACCGTTCTATTGCTATCATCGTTATCGTATTAAATGCAAGAAAAACAATAAATAGGAGAAAAAAATTAAATGCAATCACGAAGGAATGTCTGCGAGCTTGGTTTTGAAACGATCAACGGTTAGAAATAAAAGAATTGTCAACCATGCTTTCTGAGTCCATTTTGACCGTTGAAGGGGAAAATGAGCTTGGAAAGCTCATATAGGACACGCCTTCGGCATAAAAATACATTGACGTGTCTCAATATACATCATATTTTAATTGTCTTCCCTGCATGCTACCAATCTCTCCACCACTTTTCTCATTGAAGGCCGCTGGTTTGGCAGTTTGTTAGTGCAAACCAAACCCACATGTAAGACGCGCTTCATTTCTTCTATGCAATTATCTTCCACCGAACGCTCGTCCAGCACTGCCATCTCTCCGCCCATCAAAATTTTATTGTGTATCCAATCCACGATTTCCACGCTCTCTCCATACTCCGCCTCACCCGTAGCTTTCATCCCGCTCACCAGCTCTAACACCACCACTCCGAAACTGTATACATCGCTCTTCTCATTCACCTTCAGCCTATTCGCATATTCTACACCACATTTTGGCCCAAAAACAAAAAAAAAAGGTTAAATAAAAGAGGAGATAATTTGTGTAAGAAAGTTAACTCTAGGAAACTGAAGGACTGAGTGTTTGTACCTGGGGCTATGTATCTGTACGACCCCACGTAGCCTGAAATCGTATACTCTTCGCCCAAGCTATCAAGCTCTCTTGATACGCCAAAATCTGCAATTTTAGCCCCAAAATCTCCGTCCAGCAAGATGTTGCTGGATTTCACATCCCTGTGCAATATTGGAGGGGAGCAATCATGATGCATATAACTAAGCCCACGAGCTGCGCCAAGAGCAATCTGATAACGGATCGGCCATTGGAGCTCCACTTGCGGTCCTGGGCCACCGTGCAGACGGTCGAACAAGCTGCCGTTGGGCATGAACTCATATACCAACAGCTTGAAATCGGACTCTTTGCTTGAAATGCAACAGAGAAGCTTTAAGATGTTGGTGTGCCGGATGACTCCTAATGTATCCACCTCCACTTCCCCCATTTTATTCTCTTCCTGCAAACCTTTTCTCTTAAAATTTTCTCCTGGTCTGCTCATGTTTCGGATCTTCTTAACGGCTACCGCTTGCCCGTTCTGGAGAATGACCTTGTAAACTTTTCCAGAACCTCCGGATCCAACCACGTTACTCTCCTTCAAATTGCAGAGTATGTATGATGTGTCTACTTCTGTCGAATGGAATGTCATCATCTTCCACGATGGCGTGTCACTCGGCTTCCTGAGAGACAAGCGATACAGGTAAAGGGAGTACAAGACCGCGACTACTATAAGTAAAGGTAGCACGACAATCATAGCCAAAATCTGAGGTGAGAACTTATGTGGAGAGAAACAAGGAGGTAACATCAAATTCTGGCCCCCGCATAGCCACGGGTTGCCCAGAAAGCTCTCCTTGTAAGCCAGATTGTCCAGAGCGTCAGGAATGCGTCCAGACAAGTGATTTTTGGATACCTTGAAAGCACTAAGTGTCAGTTGTCCCAATTCGGGAGGAATTCCTCCAGAAAGCAAGTTATTGGACAAATCAAGACTGCTGATGTCGCTAAAAAATGGAGGAATTTTGCCTGTAAGTCGATTGTGACTCAAATTGAGCTGAATGAGATGCTTCAGCGACCTTATTTCCTTGGGAATTTCTCCTGACAGAAAATTATGGTCCAGCTGAAGATAATAGACAGAATTTAAGCTCGCGAGCTCGCGGGGAATGCGGCCTGAGAAGCGGTTGTTGCTGGCATCAAATACTTCAAGATTTCTCAGATGTCCAACTTGTGCAGGGATTCTGCCTTCGAAATGATTATCGCTGACTATAAATACTTCAAGATTAGTCAGCTGTCCAACTTGTGCAGGGATTTGAGTCAGATTTTTCGCTTTGCCAATTGCAGCTGAAATTTTGCCTACAAACTTATTGTTGTCAAGAGACAATTCCATGAGATTTAAAGCACCCCATACCCCAGGGGGAATCTCACCACTCAGCTGGTTGTTGTCGAGGTACAGTACCTGTAGAGATTTGCAATCTTCAAAGGACGAAGGCAGACTACCACTGAAATGGTTGTTGCCCATTATCAATCGAGTCAGATTTTTCGCTTCGCCAATTGCAGCTGAAATTTTGCCTACAAACTTATTGTTGTGAAGAAACAATTCCTTGAGATTGAAAGCACCCCATAGCCGAGGAGGAATCTCACCGCTCAGCTGGTTGTTGTCGATGTACAGTACCTCTAGAGATTTGCAATCTTCGAAGGACGAAGGAAGACTACCACTGAAATTGTTTGAAAAGCCAGAAAAGCCATAGAGCGCTCCTCCCTGACAGAGATTTTTTGGCAGAGGACCTTCAAATTGATTTTCTGCGAGATCAACGCCACTGAGGTTGGAGTATCTACCCAAACTCTGGGGCAACCAACCACTGAGCTTGTTGTTGTACAGGAACAAGGAACTCAAGTACCGTAGTTTGCCGATCTCAGAAGGGGTCTTTCCGGTAAGCTGATTGCTATACAAATGAAGAGCATTCAGATATGTGAGATTGGCAATTCCACGGGGAATTGAGCCGTGAAGCTGATTAATGGCAACATCCAAACTGGATAAGCTCTTCAGTTGGCCAATGCTCGTCGGAATTGGCCCAGACAAATTGTTGTCAAAGAGAAACAGTTTTCTCAAATTTGAGAGAGCCATTAAACTGGTTGGAATATAGCCCCACAGATTATTCATGGACATATCCAGCTCGTCCAGCTTCGTTAAATTGCCCAAGAAGGTCGGAATTCCGCCTTCAAGACTAAAATTTCTTAGCCATAACTGTGGCAGCTGCTTTAAATTGTCAAGCTCTCTGGACACCACACCAGGACGCAGAGGATTGTTGTCAAACGTGAGGTTCTTCAGAGACGTCAAATTCTTAACAAAGTTAGGGAATGTTCCACTCAAACTATTGTCGTGGAAGAAGAGAGCTTCGAGCTTTGGCAGCATTCCAAAGGCTGGAGGAATGGAGCCACTGAAAGTATTATCTGCCAAGTTCAACACTCTCAACTCGCTCAACTCGGAGATACGAGTGGGCAGCGTTCCAGCGAACTGGTTGCTCGACAAGTCGAGCTTTCGCAAACGCGTGCAAAGCAAAAGGTCGCTTGGGAAGGGACCGCTGAAAGCATTGCCCTGCAGAATCAACACAGTGAGATTGGGAAGACCGCAAATAGCAGAGGTCAAGTTGCCAGAGATCAAGACACCCGTGAGATCAACAGCAGTAACGGTGTTGAATGCATCACAAGATATTCCTTTCCAACCGCACGGATTTTTATTAGACCTATTCCAGTTGCTCAAAGCATTACGCATATCCTTCCAATCTTCCATTTTGATTTTATGCAAAATTATACCATCTTGCGAGAGGGAAGTGCAGTGGAGAGGCAAAAGCAAAAAGGTCAGAATGCATGAAAAGAAAGCGAGCGAGAGGCCGAGCATGATTGCTGCGATTGTTTTGCAAAATAAAATAAAAATTAAAGAACATTCGCTTTGCAGAAATCTTGCAGAAGCTCTTTAACATTTGAAGCCTTTGAGGATACGTCTTCTTTCCATGTGAGAGAAGACGGCACTACAGTAGAAATCAGAAAACTTTGTTTGTCTGTATCATAAAATTTCTAACCTTTGTCAAGGAATATTTGAAGGCAGCTAGGCAGTACGCAATATTAGACACGGTATTTTGCGTTTGATGTCATACATGATGTTGACGAGTAAAGATGGTACTGGTGAACGGTAGAACGTGAATGACCCGTTAAAATAGTCCTGGTCTTTTTAATTGGTCAGGGAAAATCAAGGTACGTCCACTAAAGAGGTAAGAACGGAGAAGCTAACATCTATGCTTTCCAGCTATGAGACAAACCAATATCACCCTGAATAGAATTCCTATGAATTCAAAGTATTGAATTAGTCTTTATCTTTTAACATATTTCAAAAATGAAATTTCCATTCTATAGGAGAAAAGTGTATATATAATATTTTATAATTTTTTTAAAAGTTTATTTAGGTTGATGTTTTGGATTAATTAAAGAGATTTTTTTGAAAAGGTTTCAATTGTTTTATAAGGTTGTTGGTAAAGTATAATTGATCTTTAAATACAACTTTATGCATCAAAGCTACCCAAAATAAATAGTTGAAAATGAAGGGAATAAGGGCCCAAATCTTTTAATAACATTATTGTCAAACATTAGCAATAATGGGCAACCCAAAAATAATGACAAAATATAATTAGACAATTTCATAACTCGAACATGTCAAAATACCACATGTTTTGGAAGACCTTTCTTCTTTCGTTGTATAACAATCCAAGAAATTTCATTATCCTCACCCCCATAAGTAGGAGAGGGGGGAGAAGAATCCCTCTCTTGGGCACCAATAGGAGATAAGACACGAGAGAGAAACTTAGTTGGGGATGTAGATTGTCAAGGGGAAATTGTGCAAGCAGGAGGAGGCACACCCACATCACCCCCAAGAATTGAAGAGGGAAGAGCAACAACTAGTGGCACAAGAGAATAAGGAACCAACACCTCAACAATAATAGGAAGCACAAAAGCCTTTGAACTAGTGTTACTCAATAAGCTCTATGATGAGGTGTTCTTGGTGAGCATTCTTTCACTAAGAGGAGGAACACGAGACCTTCAAGTGAGGACAATCTGACACCAAGTGACGAATAAGTAAGCACCGTTGTCATCGAAAGGGGATGCCTTCATAGTCCAAAGCTTGGCTCCAGGAGCTATCAACAACTTTTAAAACAACCATTGTTGAGAGAAGTAGAGAAAAATCCAACTCTACAATAATTTGAGCATAGGTGTATTGAGAGAACAAGTTAGTGGCACTATCCACCATAATGAAATGGGCAAGGAGTTATCAATGCTAATATAACAATAGTTGCATCAAAATTAGAGGGGGGATACAAGAGGCAAATCCAAATTGGCAATCGGTTTAAAGAATTTGTGAAAGGGTTAAGGAGGAAACCAAAGGTTTGAAAAGGGGGGCATGTTGTCCCCAAAACCAAGAGCGAGTATTTAAGATAGTGTCCCAATCATAAGCTAAATTGAATGCAACCATGAAGAATCCCTTCACACAAGTGTAAATCTATGTCTTCCCAAGTTTTGTAATGGGACCCTAGCACTCAAAGATCTAGTGATTTGAATCTCTAAGTCGAGGCCAAAGTCTATTGAAAACCTACATATCAAACATTTATAACAAAAAACATCCTCATTTCGGAAAGATTTCTCCTCAAAACCACAATAGGGAGAAAGAGTTAGCAAAATTATAGATTTGCTTGTTGAAGAAGTTGAAAGACCCCCAAGAGCACCAACACCATGCTTTAGAGGAGAAAAAGAACCCCCTAGATAGTATTAGCAAAATAAATTTTACTAGGTGCAATAGGCATGGAACCTAAAATCTCATTTATGACTATACAAGATGCAAAGGAGAGATGGGTAATAAAAATATGCATAACCTCTAACTAATGATAGTAGACATCAAACCCTGAAGATCTAGGGGTGTACAGGCTACTATATGAATCACATGTACCCCCAAAAAGATAGAACCCATTGTGTGACCATGGGAAAAACCAAAATTATGAATATAAACCCTAGCACCCATAAGTGAGGGTAGAACACCAGGAGTAGTCATATCCACTACTAGGTTGCTAGCACCTATGCAACACCCCTCTATTTTGGCTCTTTGATCGGCATTGTTCTTCCCTGTTATGAGTGTGTCTGATTATGCTTTGACTTTGGAACTAGCTTGCTTTTGATTGCAATTGCTATACAATGTGGATGTTATATTTTGTTGTGATGTTATCCTGATGTTACCCTTATGGCATGTTTTGGATTAACTTAGAAGATATTTGATTTAACGATGTTTTATGTTGTTGATCATGTTATTGATGTTAGATGCGTCAGTTAGTGATATTGTATTGGTGAAGGGGATGGGATTGTATCACTTGCTTGTGAGTGCCCTACGATTATGAGATTTCCTCTTCACGGTGTGTTTGATCATATTATGTATATATGCACATTCAACATGCTCTTTGTTGCAGGTTGGCAGGTATATGACATCGACTCCACCTGGTTTATAGGTTTGAGCGTGTCCATTGACCAACGGAAATTGATTGGGAGATAGTAGCTAGGTTTTCTGTGTCAAGTCGTTACCCTAGTCACAGTGTGTCGTCGGGTTGTAGTCAGGTTTGGTTGTTTCATGTTGCCCAGGTCACCTTGGTCTTTAATTAAATTCAAGTTATAATGGCTTGTGTTGTTAATCTGTGGCTTAAATATATTTGGTTATAATGCTAGGAATGTTACTTTATTAATTAATTGAATTTAGTTAATAAAATAAGGATTAGATTTATTTTATTGATGAATTAAATTAATTGTGGAATTGATTAAGTTATTCCTTGAATTAAAAGTGTTAAAAGATTTAAATTAGTTTGTGTGAAAAGAAGGTTTTAAAATATGTTGAATTCTATTTAGAAAATTGAAAATTGTTTAAGTTATTTAAAAATTCCAAATATTTTCAATACAATGACTTTGGGGTAGAAAATATATTTTTGGAAATAGTTGACTTTTTTGGTAAAAGATATTTGTTTTTGAATTTGAAAATTGAAATTTAATTTGAATCTCAATTTGTGAATAGTTTGGGGGAAACTCTATTTTTAGCATATATTTTTCATTTTGGTGGGGGGATGGGTTTTTCAACTTGGATGGAGAGTTTGTTGGTGGTTTTACTTGGATTTGTGAAGGAGATGGAGGCTTTTGCTTGGGATGGATTCAATGGAGGAATTGGAAAACTCCATGTTTGAAGGCTACAAGTTTTGGAGGAAGAAAACAGGTTCCTCTTATTCTTGCTTGTCCATTTTGAAAATAGATTAGATCTCTTCATGCTATTTAGAAATCTTGAAATGTTGTTTGAATCCAATGAAACTCATGAGTTATTTGTTTGAAAACTTGCATTTTGTGTTGAGATTTTGAAAAGAAAACCAAAACTAGAATCAACAATGGAAAAAAATGAAATGAAAACCAAAAGAGTTTTGTTGTCAAAACAAAAATCTAAACCCTATGGTTGTGTTAAAAAAATCCATTGTTTTGTTGCAAGATTTTGTTGGGCATTTGCACAATAAAACCCACAAATTCATTTTAAAAAATACTAGGGTTTCCATTTATTAAATTTCTGGAAAATACCCCTGGTTTGTTCTTTTTGTGAAGTTCTTAATGGGTTTCTTTGTGGGGAGTGTATTTGTATTTTAAAAAATACAAATAAAAATAAATGTTATTTATTTTGTGGGAGGCTGGGGAGGCTAACCCCCGCTGCCGCCACCATCGCCGCCGGAAAGCGGGCACTGTGTGCTCGGCACACAGCCCCACCGCCCGCAGGGGACGATCATGGTGTGCGAAGCACATAGTTCTGTCGCCCGTGGGCGATGGACGCTGTGTGATTTGCACACAGCCCCGCCGTCGTGGGAGGCGGATGGACTGTGTGTGGAGCACATAGCCCAATCGACCACGGGGAGGCAGGGCTGCGTGCCCACCCTTAGGGTTTTGACCCTTAAGTTTTTAAAGAAAAAGAAATTCATTTTATTTTAAGTTTTGTGTTTATAAATTATATCATATTTTATATTATATTTATAATATTAATATTATATATTTAATATTTAATATTAATATGTTTAATATTTAATATTATATACTTAATATTAAATATTAAATATTTAATAAATTAATATTATATATATAATATTTAATATTTTATAATATGGGATAATATGGTATTAAAGTATAATCAAATGGATTATAGTGATAACATTTTGTTAATTTAGACATTTGAAAGATGTTTAAATCATTTTAAAAAGGGATTGTTTTAAATAAATTATAGCATTGATATATTTGGAATGAAATCGTTATTTTAATGAATAGTGTTATTTTAAAAGGGTATTTTAATCCGTATCTAGGATTGAGCAAACAAAATAAAATATTAAATTTAATACTTTAATGGTGCCAAGTGAACCTTAGATAATTTAACAAGTATTGAGTAGAGTTGAATGATGATCAAATTTCCTTATTTAGAAATTTTATTTTTTTGATGTTTATGGTTAATCAGGAAATATTAGAATATTAAAATAATGTTAGAAGCATATGTTTAAATGATGTTTCAAAATTTAAAATAGGAACTTTGCAATGATCATCGGGCATTTGTACAAGCGGAAATTAAACTGATGGATAGTCAAACGTATTCGTTTTAAGATTGATTTTGATTAATTATAGACTGATCAAGTAGAACCAAACTATTGGTTTAAATTCTTTAATGTTGACAATGTGATTTAAACATTTAAATATATAACAAGAAATACATTGAGTATGTACTACTAGGTATATTTGTTGGAAGGTATTTGTATTCAAGTAGAGATAAGACTTAGTTGAGTTATTTAATGTTGAGTTGAAATAAAGACTGATTTATTTGATCTAAATGCCATTTATTAGGATGTTTCAATTATAGAATATAGTGGCGAAACTTAGAGTAAGAAGGAACTTATTATTCAATCTAAATGTTTCGTTAATCAAGCGATTTTATTTATAGTACATGATCGTGAGACTTAGAGATAACGAATGATTTATTTTAATCAGAGGAGTTTATTAAATTAAAATATTCGGTTCATGCATATAATGGTTAAACTTAGAAGTAATGAATGATTTAATGAATCATATGAGATTGAGTTGTTTGATTTATTGTTATATCGAAATAAAGAGTAATTTTATTAAATCCAAATGTTCTATAAATCAAGTGGACTTATTTACAGTATATGACTGTGAGACGTGGAGTTATTGATTGGTTTAATTTTAATTTGATGATGTGATTTATTAAAATGTCTTGATTCTAGAATATGGTTGAGAAATTTCAAGTAAATGATCTGTTCTTTGCATATTTCAACGTCCTGAAAAGAAATGGGCCTATTTGATTGGATATGTGCAAGTCATGAAAACTGTGATTGACTGGATTTAGGAAATCCGAACTTTAGCTTATTTAACTGTCTGAAATGCTTGTAGTGTTATAATGTTCGTCCACGATATTGTGGAACTAGAGTAAATGTTTTGGAAGTCTTCTAGATAAGGTTCATGAAAAAATCATAATGTCTAGAACGTATCGGTATAGTAAAAGATTGAGTGTATGATGTATATATGTACTTTGGTACTTGTTTTATGAGAAAAGATCGTTATGTCGAAATACATCTTTAGGCATTTAAGGAACGTGTGACTATATGACTGTTGATCTTAAGTGGTTTCTTGTTGGCATTATATGGGCAATGTGGTTATGGCTATAAATTTATGAATGTGTTTTGGTAGTATTGGGTTTTGTTCCCAGAGGCTAGGAGCTCCTTGGTTGAGATGTTAATTCTTTCGGAGTTGGTTGATTATGTAAGTCTTCCAGTGTGTTATCTTGAAACGATGTTGTGCATCATGTGTTTGTTATTGTTTAAATTGGGAAGTGCTTGAGTTATGTTTCAGTGGAGACCTGGTTACCACGACAGGTTGTGTGACCTTATGGCTTAAGGTTGAGTTGTGCTTCAGTTTGTTATGTGGGTTGTCATTATGTTAGTCAACCTTGTGTTAGCCTTGGGTCGTGCACACCTTGGTTTCAGTTTTGGACATCCGTAGTGGTGTTACCTGTTGAGGTGTTTTGATTATTTGTGATAAGTGTTAACTATGCATTGTCTACCCTTGGCATGTGGTTGAGTTATGTGTTTTCGATAGGGGAGTGGCTTTCAACCAGCGCCGGGCCCAAAGTGGTTCCAGGATAACTCGTGTGAGAGTCAGTTAATTAAGTGGAAATTAAATAACTTATACTAGGGATGGAGTAGCTTTGAACATTAATAAGATAATTTAGCCTCGCTCATTGGCTCAAGGGCTTGTACGAGACTTGAGATGAGTCGGGAAGGCCTGGAATGGCAAGATCGTTATCTTGTCTTTACGAGAGATAATCGATTCCGCTCTAGTGTGCATGTGGGGCCGGGAGTCGGTTGAGGTTTCCAGGACATCCCTAGAGGGGGGCCGGGACCTAGGAAGACTTGCCAGTAGATCCCATGCAACCTTTGCGATGACACTCCTCCTATGACAGCAGTCAATATGGTGTTGTACTGTTGGTTTTTTTTATTGTACAGTGATTGTACTCAATTTTTGTACTCTGGAAGCATTGTAACCATGATCTTAAGTGATGTGGTATATGTTCTTGTTTGCAGTTCAGTTTTTGTGTTAGCCTGTGTCTAGTGGTAGATGGTCTTGTCTAGGAAATCCTTGTTACTATCTCCTAGCATGGAGGGAGTGGAACCTTTTGGATTCCACGTGGTCGGGTGGTGTGCATCTTAATCCGTTGGTACTTCTTCTTGTTCGTGTGGTTGTGATTTCGAGTTGGAGAGCTCGTGGGAATCAGTTTCTTCCCATGCCTTGTTCTCTCAGTACTTATTGTATTTTTTACCCCTCATTTGTTATCGAGGTGGAATTTGTAAATTGTAATCATGATTTTTGGATTTACCTCATTCAGGGAATGAGTGTTGTAATCATATTGTTTAAATGTTGTTAATTGGAATCTTGAGGTATTTTTTTTATCCTTGTTGTAATTTATCTTGTATGGGTTGTATGTAATCTTAATTCTGGAAGTGATTAATGTTTTGGTTTCTATTGATGTTAATTGTTGTTTGGGTTTTAAAGTAATCTTTGTCTCATGGCCTTAGAGGTTGTTGGCAATGTGTATTCATCTTACATGTTATTTGTACTTAAACAAAAAAAAAATTGGTACGTTTAAGTAGTGAATTGCAACTTCCTCTAGGGTTGCATGGCGGGGCGTTACAACCTAGGCCAAAAATTGTATCCTCTAGCGAAAAAATGTATATGAATTTTGAGCAATGTTTAGGATGGAGTGGGAGGATATTGTTAAATAGAACACTCTCTCCTAAATTCCTCTTTCAAAGATTGATGTTTTTAATGTATAATTTTATTTATATAATTTAATAATTTTGATATGTTTGTTGATCTAACATCTAATATAATATTTTGTTATGTCACATATATTATTTTTAATATTCCACCTTACCCAATTTTGATTAATTTGTCCAATATAGATTGAATTGTAGAATCAATTTTGTCCCCTAAAAAATATTCTAGGTAAGTTCACATTCCCCTCTTTCAAAATTTTAATTCTAACATATTGAAAGTGACAATTCCTTGAGATTTGATTATTATTTCTCAACATATGGAAAAATAATTGAATTAAATATGTTTAGGGTTGTATATATAAAGACACCATCCTGAGAGAATTTCACATGATCAAAGGACACATTGATAAAGTATCAAAAGAGCATAATTTTAAATTTTATCATTTCTAAGAATTAATAATTATTCCTCATCTACTACTAGGATGCATCAACAAAAATCAATGTCTATTATTTAAGGCACATTGAAAAAGGATATCTTCAAACATAGTCACTCAAGAATTCCATAAGGCTGCAAAATCCAATTAAGGGTTGAATCAACAATATTGAATTCTACCACACATTAGAATACATTGATACTCTGTCACTTCTAGTACTATTAATGTTAGGAAAAATGTGTCTCATCAACCTTGCAACTACAAAAAAGTTATTATTTATAATAAGTTTACATTTGAACATGGACGGATCCAAAATTTTCTCCAAAACTACAAAATAGACAAATAAACATGTTGATAAAGCTTCAACCCAAGATCATGCCTAATTTCCAAGATATTGAAGCTCCATTTTTTAAAGTTTCAAAGTCAATTTTGAAGTACTTAAAGATCGTTTGTGGGCTCAAAAGTGGTCATAATTGATGAAGCTAATTACATCACAAAGTGGAAATTTAAACCTCATTTAAAAAGCGGTTGAATCACCACATATATTATTCCTTCTCCTATAACATTTATTCAATGCCCCCATAAAATCTTGTTCTATTTCCTAAATTACACATCAACACGAAAATAATAGTGCTAAAATAGGAAGGGAATCTCTTGTGTTTTATATGGTAAATGTGCCAAAGGATGGTTCCACCTCATGAGATTTTTCTTATGAATGTTCTTCATAAAAAAATATGAGATGCTAGCAACCTGATGTTATATGAGGGGATGCATTATTTTGTCTTATCATAAAGTTTTCTTAAAAATAAAGGCAAGATATCAAATAGGGTCAAGATGCTTTCTTTCATCATGACATTATTTGGCATTAAGGATTACAATGGAGATGCCAAGTGTTGTCCATGATAAAACTTGGAAATATTTCTATTATTTTTTGTTTGGAAATAGCAAAAGAATATGGAGGTTGTTGGGAAAGAGAGTTTTTCATATTTTTTGTGTGGATTAGATTGTACATTCATTATTTGCTAATGCATATTAAATAGGGGTCAAATTTGATGGTAGGTGCACGAGAGTTTGTGATATGATCTAACTTATATTTTTTATTACCATGCTTTGCAAGTATTTTGCAAAGAATTATATGGTGCTAAAAATATACTCTGAGCTTGTGAGATATACCTACATTAAATGAAACTTAGAAATTTGGGTTATTAATCTAATTGGGTTTAAGTAGTGGGGTAGAAATCTAATATTGTGTAATTTTAATATTATTTTTGCTACTAGAAGGGGTAATTGTAAGTGGATGTTTGTTATTTTTTATATATATATTTATTGGAAGAGTTCACATCAAATTAAAAAAATTATCAAATCTAGTTTCATTTGTCATTTATTAGAAATAGAAAAATGATCTAAAAAAAAAGTTAAATTTGATTCTTTTAGCAGAGAGAAGGGGATGAAGATAGGTGGTAAGATCGTCCTCTATTATTTTTAGAATATCATTTCATATATACGTATGAATGAAAATAGATTTCTAGACATTCAAACACTATGTTTGGTTTTCGATAATATATGTTTCTTGTGTCAATTTGGAGAAGGTGCTTTTATAGAGCATTCCTCTCCATATTTTAGGTCTCTCCCTAGTATACTATTATATCATACACCATCATTTAAGTGTGCCTCATGATTTCTCTAGTCATAATATAATATATTTCCATCCCAACCAATATAAGAGAAATGCCACTTAGTAGTCTAAACAAGACATTAGGCAATGAAGAAATTGACTCACCCATAGAATTTGAGGAGGTGATCCCAAACTATTACTCTTCCTTCCTTCCTATTATGCCAATACAAGGAGAGATGAGCCAAGATGGTATTTTGTTTCCCTTTTTCCTTCACCTCCACTAGACTCTAAGCCTTCTTTCCTTTCTTTTTAAAAATTTTCCAATCTTGATTGAAGAGAGGAAGTTTGATATGCATGTGTGAAAGGAGGACCTTATGGGAGTGATCAACATAGCTTACTATAAGAAAATAACAAGGTGAAGTATGTATTTTTGTGGAAGAAGAGAAGGATTGTGAACAATGTGACTATTGATTAAGCAATATCAGAGAATATTAAAAGTTAATATTTTTTAAGGTGAGACCATGACAAATGGTAGACTAGGAAAATATTGGTATCCACAATAGTAAGTAGATTGCAACTTGAATAGGTAGAAGAAAAATCAAGAAAATGAAAAGAAATTATATTTTTTGATAAACACTATGTATTACTTCTTGTAATAAAATTCACCTTCTTGGAACATATGATAGGAAGTTTCGCAGTAACTCATATTTTTTAAACTATAGTTATCCTTCAATTATCGCCTTCCTTCTAAGGAGTCATCTCCCTTAATTCTAGTTAGAACTACAATTTATTTTCCATTTTTTAAAACACTTGAGGTCAATCTATCATATGCAAGGAAGATATACAATAGAATTAGAATTGCACCCATGATAAGATGCTCAAATATTTCAAAATTTTAAACTAGTCATTCCCAAAACATATCTTAAAAAGTTAAGTGTAGACTGTTCGTATTGATTTTAGACCTCATACATAAATCTAATTATTACACAAAGTCCATGAAAATTGCTATACAAAGATAAAAAATTAAATTATATTGAAACCAACACCAAGCCTTGTTTTCATGCAATTAGCTAAGTAGGTGGTAGTGTTGACTCCCACAAAATTATAGTTTAATTTTCCTTTTAAGTTAAAAAAACATAAATTTCTTAGATTTAATACTCTGGAAAAGTATAATTAATATTAAATAAAATTAAATAAAATAATTCATGCTTAAGACAACACTCACACATAGACCATATTGGAATATATCTACATGATGTTAATGTGGTGTGTGTGTTAGATCCCTTCATAAATTTTATCTTCAACATAGCTAGATGCCTTCTCCTCAATGATACTCTCTCTTTATGGTAAGAGGGCATCAATTTTTCCTATTAAACTCACAAACAATGAAAAAGTAGTCAATCACTATCAATAATAATGACTCTTAATTATTAAAAAAATAATAATAATGTGTTCATATTGAGTTACATGCATAATCTCTAAAATTCATTTTTAGCAATAATAATCTTAAAATATCATAACTCAATAAGTTCAAGACGTTTCATAACAACCATTATTTGGTAATCAAGAAATTGTCTCCTTGCCTTATTTATGCATAAATATCTAATTATTCGGGTACATTAACTAGGTTATAACAGTAAAAAATTAAAAAAACCATAGCTTCACAAGAAAAAACATTCTTGTCCCCAAAATCATAGACCAATACCTAAAATATAGGTCTTATTTTCTTCTAAATCACATAAAAAAATAAAATAAAACCTTGAGTACTACCTCTAGGATATTTCTATGGATCCCTTGACCTTCTCTGCCCCAAATTTTTAATTCACACATGATGATCTAACAATCTTGGAAATAGAGCATTAAATCTACATATTAAACATTTTTTTAGCAAACTTTTCTTCATCATATAAAACTTCTTGACCCAAGGTTAGGATCAAGTGCTCACCAAGACATGGAATAATATTTAGTAGCCACATGTGGTTTGAAATGGTAGTTGCAACATCCTTCCCATCTACCCTAGCTTCTATCTCAAAGCATTTAGCATTCTCAGAACATTGACCCCCCTACATTGTTTTTTTGGTCACATCTTGAATCTCAATCTAATGAAACCAAAAATGAACCAATAAGCAAAAATATATTTTTCATATAAAATAACCATAAATCTATATTATTCTTCATCAACAAATAAAAAATATACATAATATTTTTTGTTTAAAGGAATTCTACCACTCTCCTAGACTATATAGCTTAGAATAATAATAATTTCTAAAATTAGAAGAATTGTTATTTTTAGTAATTTTATATATTTAAGCACATATGTACCTAAAATTTATCCCATAACTACTATAGAACTAAATGAGTCTATAGAAATTATTATAATCCAATATCACACTCAATCACTAAATTATTAAGTTCTAATTTTTTTAAAATTGAATAAATATTAAATTTTAATTTTCAAGCCTTAGATGATTGAATTTGACCCTATAAAATGTTGAAATAGATTGTAACAATTTAGGGTGGGATATGGTGATGTTGATCTCTTGGATATCTTCAATTTGAAAAAAAATGGGCTCACATAGTCACCTAACTCAAAAGTTATTACCTTTGAAAGCTCCTACATAACAACCTCAAGGTCATATTTACAAGGTGTAGCATGGGCCAAAAGTTCCTACTAATTAGACAACTTAGGATCCAACCACATGTGTTAATTGGATTTATTCACCTTGACCAACATCCTCCATGCCTATTCAAACAACATTATATTGCTTCTAATAACCATAAATTTATTGTCCTTGCTTGCTAGGGTTTGCATTAGTTAGGATAGGAATATCCATTTGAATTCTTCCTCCAAATGAGAGATCCAAATACAACCTAGATCTTTGATATTAGTTGATCTTCTAAGGATAGTGGTGTTTATGAACATGTAGTATGGGAATATTTCAAATCACTGGGTTCATGTTCTCCTAGATTTAATCCTTACATGGACCAAATTTATGGCATGAAGTAAATATTCAAAGGAAACATGAGAAAATTTCACAACCTCTCTGATTTTTATGCCTAGTAGAATGTTGAATGTCCTTGAATACAAAACATAGCAATAAGTTGCACAAACTTACATAAAATCAACTCATAATAACTAGTACAAGAGGGAGGGAAATTAGAATTTAACACAAAAAGTTTAGGGTTCAATCCTATGCTTCATAGGATTGAACTAGGTCAATCACATGCCCAATGGAATTGAACCTTAGAGTGAAAATGATTGTCATACAATTTAAATAGGTTCTTTTGTTGCATTTAAAGCAACTATCCTTACAAATTTTTTAATATGTATGTTTATGTATTTCAAACTAAATAAAAATTATCTTAGCTTTTGAACCCCTATTGATGTCCCCATTGCACATTGAGTGTGACTACTAATGTAATGTTGACTCCTCTTATTTCTTATTATTTTTGTATTTAACTTGCATACAATTTTCTATATTCCAACACATTTATTTTTTGAGAAAGTTCATGCTAGAAATATGAGGTGTAATATATGGGAGCCAAGTATATTGCTTTTCAAATCCCTCTTATTCTAATCATCTTGATTTTCTAGAATATCAAAGTCCATTTAGTTTATTTGTGAGCTAATATATATGATAATAAGCAAGCTCCATCGACAATGAAGGCATGATAAAGCACCCACCGTTTCTAAAACTACATTTAACCAAGCCTTCCATGACAAGCCCCTTTTTTTATATTTGAATTGAATTTATTTTGGTGGATATACCATAATTTTTTGCATTGATTTTTATTAGGATGTATATTTAAAACTTGATAACAAAGAAATGGCATAGATCTAACATAAATAAATTGTTTCTAGCAACATCTCTCTAACATTCATGATGTACCTACGCGTACATGATAAATGCATATACCATTACTCTTGTTTTTACAATATTATCTATTAAAGATAAGCTTCATATTATATATTATCTCAACAATTTATTTTATAATATATTTAATTTACTAAAAACTCACTCAATACTTAATATTTTTTAAAAGGGGCAAACGCTTTTGATCAAGAGCTATGTATCAGTAGGAGACCTCATCTCCAATTTAAACCTTCAACATTAACACCCAATGTGATTTGAACCTTGATAACAAAGACAACCGCATAACTTAACCATCACACTATACTACTATTGACAACTCAATATTTAATATTTATTAAAACTTAAAAATTCAAATTATAAATTTGAAAAGCTATTCATTTTTTCCCTATAAATTTAACATTTTAACATTATATTAGTAATATTCGTTAGTGCATGGTGATTCCTTATTACAATCACTAGGCCTAAACCAAGCAAAGCCATAAAACTAACTAATAAAACTTTTATTTCTTAAACTTGCACATGTTATTCAACGTCCGAGGTTCGAAGCCCTTACTAGACTTTCAGCTGTTCACAATGACGGTCTACGTGACATAATGAGCCCCCAACCGCTAGTACCCACACGGCTATCGAACATTGTTTATGTACTTTTATAAAATGATTATTTATTTACATTTAACAATAAATGGTTATTAATTAAATTATAATTAATAATTACTTTGTAAAAAGTGTATTTAGAAATTAATAGACGACGTCCATGCAAGTAATGGTACGTGAGAAACTGTTTTGTGCAAGTTGATGGTTCTAGAAACAAGGATAGAAATTTAAAATATTAAATAAAAGAAAACAAACGTTGATAAGAGAAAAAAAAAAGTTTGGAACCCATGTTTTAACCATGGAGCAAGCATTTGCCATCTCCTTAAGGATGTGGTCTCAAACACCCAACAAGGAGACTTTACTGGGTGTAACCACATTTTTATTTTTATTTTCATTTATGGTGAGATATATTTAAATCAATATGCAACCAAAACTAGTGTACCAACATCATCTTGCTTTATGATCCCTCTTAAATTATTACCATGTGAACTCATTGACTCTTGCAAACCTCCATTCTTTTTAGTTAAAGTTCTTAAAAGATATTCACCTATCTTTCTCGGGATTACATTTGGGTTTTGAGATGGAGTTGTGTTGTGTTTATTGAATTAATTTGAGAGATTTTAAACAATGTTGAATCAAAATAATTGAATTATTTGATAAAATGTCAATCGTAATCTATAAATCTTACAAAATAGAAAATTATATCTAAATAATTGAAATGTTTGAACTTGAGCATATAGTGTAATGCTTGGTCTTGCTAATTGTACTTCTAATGTTTGAATTTGAACATCTAGTGTAATACTTGTTCTCGTCAACTATGCTTCTTGAATTGGTGATTTATTAGTCAACAAGTGTACATTTCATGACCTTTGTAAGAATAGAAAAGGAGTCCACTATTGGTATTGTTATACATAAATTTGATATTCATTATTCCACCTACTCTTACTACAATTCCATTACTCTTTGATGAACTTGATAGCCTAGCTTATAACACACAAATACATAGAGACACAATGATAACAAGCACTATATTGATAGATAATGACTGAATTTAAATACAAAATGGAGCACAGGTTGAAATATCATATAGATCACAAAGAGTCTTACAAATTTCTTACAAGATATTATAATTCTAGAAGAGTGAGAAATTACCACAATGCATCACAGTTCCTAAATAAACCTATTGCAATTTCCCAAGATTTGGACAATATTCTCAAAAATGTCGATTGATATAATTTTTAATTATTAGCTCAATGAAAATCAAAACTAACCAAACTCTTAGGGACATGCTAACTTTCCAACCAATATCCAAGATAATAACTATTATTGGTCCCAAGATGGTGCAAATTTATGCTTAACAATTTTGAATTTGAAATACATCAAAACTAGGACCCATCACATACATTGTCTACAAGAATGAATCTTCATTCATATGCTTAATACAAATGATTAGAATAGTGAAAAGGAGATAGGACAAGTTAGAGACAATAATTGAAGATGAAACAATATCATTTCATTGCCACATTGCTTTAATTGTCATCAAGATGAGAAAGAAGTAGAAGAAACCTCTATGAATAAGTGGTGTAAATGCCATGGGAAAATA
Source organism: Sequoia sempervirens (assembly GCA_007258455.2). NCBI lineage: Eukaryota > Viridiplantae > Streptophyta > Pinopsida > Cupressales > Cupressaceae > Sequoia > Sequoia sempervirens. Next base: position 14,381 of record VDFB02125630.1, on the reverse strand, counting down.
TCTTAGTAGTATGACAAATGTATCTCAAGACTCTCAAAATCTTATAGATGAAAGTGTAGAATCTAACTTCAAAACTTGTACAACACATAAAATAAAAAATATACTTATTTTTTGGTAGTGTAAGATTTATTGATCCTTGATATGGCCATATATTAGACATCTCAAGTAGATGGTGTGTGAGCATAGTGTTCATAAATTAGGGTTGAGTGGAGAACCAAGCTTTCAACTGTTAATAATTCTCAACATACCCATTTGCTTGATACAAGTACTTTGGAAAGAAGCAAAGCTCATTCCTTCACTTCTTCTAGCTTAGAGGTGGCTCAAGTCTTATTTTCATTTTCTAAATGTTGGCCTTGCTACAACTCTAAAACCTTCACAACACATATAAAATAAGCATAATATAAAAACTTATTTTTAGATGATGTGAGATTATTTTACCCTTGATATAATCGTGCATCAAACATCTTAGGTAGATGATTTGTTACCATAGTGCTCACAAATTAGGGTTGAACTTGGTGAGCCACCCTTTCAACTAATAATAAGTTTCTACATGCCCCTTCACTCATGCAAGTATTTCTAAAAGAGGTGAATCTCTTTCCTTCAATTGTTCTAATGTAAATTGTTTCACACCCTAAATCACTATCAAATCACCATCCATGAACTTGGTAAGTAAATAAGGATCACACCTTTATGTTTACAAGGATTGTGATATATAAGACATTGGGTGAATTATTTATTGATGGAATATGGGGTTATATTTTTGACTCAAGTGGGGAGAGTTAGGAGGGGACACATAACAATGCCTTTAATTTACATCCTCTACATTGGATAATTACATTAACTAAATTTCACATTTTATAGCCACATTTAAAAGGGTGTTTCACTAGTTGGTTTGTATGTCAATGATTGTGGGTATATAGCTCCATTCCATAGAAATTACAAACACATATTATTCAAATAAATGAAGTAGTGAGATACTTAAAATCAAAAATTTGTTATGGGAGAGAATTTGTTCATATTTAATGTATTATGTCATTAGCCTTAGATTGTTATAAAAATATAAAAGAATAATCTGGTTGTTGCTACTATGAATCTAAAGGCTCTTGAGATAATTAAAAAATGTTCGAGAAGCTTGTATCACTACTAAATTTATATTTACATTTATCTTGATAAATATTTTAAGCAATATACAACCATAAAGAGTGTATCGCAACCATCTTGTTTTATGTCCCCTCCTAAATCATACACTTGTGAAATCATTGACCATTGCAAACCTTCATTATTTATAGTTAAATTGGTTAAAAGGTGCCCATATATCTTCCCCAATAGTGCATTTGAATTTAGAGTTGAATTTTTTCTATGAGATTTCAAACATCTACAAACAAAAATAATTGATTTTTTTTGAATAAATGCCCATTCTAATTTACAAATCCCAAGGACTATCAAACCATTTCTAAATAATTAAAATATTTTAATTCAATCATTTAGTGTAATATTAATTCTTTCCAACTATCTACTTCTTGATTTGTATTCTATAAGTCAACATTTGTACATTTCATAATATTTTTAAGAATAGAAAAGAAGTCCACTAGGGATATTTCTATACATATATATGATATTCATTATTCCACCTACTCATGCTACAATATCACTACTCTTTTATGCACTTGAAAAAGTATGAGAACCCACTTAAGGGTAGTCAAACCAAGTAGCTCAAATTCTAAACAAAAATGTATGTTTGCATAGAGACATAATAGTAACAAGCAAATCTATATTGATAGATAATGATCAACTTTATACAAAATAGAGCATATATTGAAATATCATAGATCACAAATAATCTTACAAATTTCTTGAAAGATATTACAATTATAGGAGCAAGAGAAATTATCACAAAGAATTACAAGGATGTACACTTATGCAAAACTTAGTTCCTAAATAAAACCTATTGCATTATCCTAAGATTTGGACAACCTTTTCAAATTTTCTTATTGATATAATTTTTAATTATTAGCTCAATGTGATTCAAAACTAGATTGAACTCTTAGATACATGCTAAGGTGCTAAATAAGATCCAAGGCAATATATTATCAATCCCAAGACTTTGTGCAAAGTTATGCTTAAGATAATTTTGACTTAAAAATATCAAAACTAGGACCCATCACATGCATTGTATACAAGAATGAATCTTCGTGCATATGCTCAAACAAAATTATTAGAACAATGAAAAGGAGATAGGAGAATTCATAGACAACAACTAAAGATGAAACATTATCATATCATTTCCATATAGCTTTGATTGTCATCAAGAGGAGAAATAATTAGAAGATCTCTCTATGAATAAGTCGTAAAAAAATCATAAAAAAATCCCTTGGCAATATGATAGATACATCTCAAGACTCTCAAAACCTTATAGATGAAAGTGTAGAATCTTTCAAAACTTTCAAAACACATAAAATCAACTTAATTTTGGGTGATGCATTATTTCTTGACCCTCAATATGCTCCTACATCACACACCTTAGGTAGATGATTTGTGATTATAGTGCTCACAACTAAGGGTTGAGATTTGAACCAACCTTTCAATTGATAATAAGTCTCATCATGCCCCTTCACTTGATGCAAGTAATTGTGATGGAAGTGAAGCTCCTTCCTTCACTTATTCTAGCTCAAAGGTGGGTCATGTATTATCCTTATCTACCTAATATTTTTCTTGCTATACTTCTCCTCAATCTTTAAACAATGAAATGTTTCTCAATCCATATGGACCTCCTCTAATTTATCTCTAAAAATTTCCCTACCTCAAAAAATTCCCTTCATTTTTCCTAAATCCAATCTCCATTCATTTAATATGAGAAGCTAGTCATTCCTTTTCCAATCAATATCCTCAAGTTCTACCTTGTTATACCCCATTTACTATTCTCTTTTCCCACAAATTCATTATGTCCCAATATTATGCATTATTTTCCCAATTGCATTCTATCAACCTCTACTACCCAATAGATACTCACCCACTAACATAATTACAAATAAAAATTCTATTTCCACATATTCCTTCTAAATTCCATTTTAAACCTCCTCAAAACAACAATTCATCGTTGTTGCCTCATCCTCTATTTCCTTTTGGTTCAACAAATCATTTGGGCCACAAGCTACTTCTTTGATTGTGTATCTTTCGTTGGCTTCTAGTCAATAATATCAATTTGGCTTACCATTTTCAAACTTCTTATTGCTTTCACACACACCTTGACTTCACTATTGGAAGAACTGAAGTACTTGTACTCATTTCTCAAACACACCTTGGAATTCCAAATTATCACTTCTACCAAATACTTTAGAGATAAGTTGCATTCTATCAAATAAATTATTCCTTTCTATGTTCCATCACATATCCTTTAATTATCATTTTTTTGGGTTTTGATTCAAGCCCCTATCATCTCCTATTGTTTTTGGGTAGCAATTGACAACCTCAATTTCATCATGGTTTTCTCAGGAAAATCCTCACTTGCATTATTCATGTTTTCATCTTGGACAAGTTTGGCTCATTGCTTGTTTATTGCAATTTCCTATGCTACAACTCATGTTAGTGTAATAACCTAAACTGCATACTTTGAAACTTCTTTTATCATGTTATACACTCATTTTAGGTGTTCCCATTTTCATTTGTTTTTCCCTTATTTAATCCTTATTCATGTTGGGATAAAGGTGTTTCAACCTTTTCAAGTCCTAACATTTATTTTGGTGGTTTAATTATTTATTTTATCTAATGTTTATTTTCTACTAATATCAAGTCCTTTTGTGGGACCTACTAGTTGAGGTGGCATCCTACATGAAGGTGAATAGAATGACAAGCAAACTAATTATGTATAAGTAGGTCTCCCACTTGGTGGACCCCATTGGAGGCTAATTTGATGGCTTTTGTCATAAGTTGTAAGTGTTAAGTCTATGATAGATTATGACAAGTTATTATGGTGTAAGAGTCAAGTTACCAAAAACTATAATAGGTGGACCCATGTGATGAAGGCACCTATGCATGCAAGAACATTGCATGTTTAAGGGGCCTATGCATGAGGAAATATGCATTAGAAATGGCAAAGGAAATTCTTTGGGTCCTGCTTATGGAATTTCACTTCTTACAAGAATGTTGGATGCATGTCAAGGAGAATCAAGACATGCATGTAGGCATTATACTTATGCCATGTGGAAACCATAGGTATACATCTTCTCTCACGGAGTTGTATATATTTGGTACTTGGTTATTTTGCATAGTAATATAGGTTTGAATATTTTAGAGATATTGTTATTCTACCAAAATCACTTCAGAAATCTTGTTGCAGTTGAAGACTCATGAATGAGATTAGCTCAGTGATTGTATTGTAACCTCTTTTAGATTATTGATAATACAAAAGAGTTGTGCTTTTGGAGTGTGTATTTTTTTATCCTGAAATATTTTTCCCCACCTATATATTATCTTGTGGTTATTGTTGGTTCTTGCTTTTTTTATTAAGCTAAATGAATGTGCATCTAAATATCTAGTTGTTAAGGGTTTAATTTTAAAAAATTGCATTATATCCCCCGCTTAAATTGGTGTAGGAATTTCCTTCCTCTTATCCGGATTCCTTTTAGTTAGTATCAAATTCTAGCCAGTTTTGATCCCATTGTTGGGTTGAAGGATTTTTTGTATTGATCTTTGTTTGACTCAGAGCTTTTTGAAAAAGTATTTTTTGTGTCCATGTTGCAGAAAAAGATGGCAAGTACATCCAGAAGGATCAAGATAGAAAATTTTAATGGTGAAAATTGAGTTGTGGAAGCTTAAAATAGAATATATGCTCATAGACAAAGATCTATAGGTTACAAAATCCATTGTAAAACCTACCAACATGACTCAAGAAAACAGTGAGTTGGTGGATCATAAATCCAAGGTTTTGATAAGACTTTTTTTGGTAGCCTTTGTGTTGTTGAATATCCATGAAGAGAATACTACATTGAGCCTATGGAAAAAACTTGATGAAATTTATTAGGAAAAATCCCTAGTAAATAAGTTATTCCTGAGAAAGAAGATTTATTCTTTGAGGATGGAAGAAGGAGTATCCATGGATGATCATTTAAATTCCTTTAACATTCTCATTCCCTAGTTGGGTTTTGTTAGTGTGAATATGGAGGATGAGTATTATTGCATGACTATGCTATGTTCTTTGTTAGACTCATGGGATCACCTTGTGATGACCATCGAGAGTACCACTACCACCTTCAAGATGGATGAAGTGGTTACATCATTACTTTTAGAAGAGATGTGGGGAAAATCTTCTGAGATGGATAAGGAGACCATTTTTATTCATGGTAGATCAAAAGAGAGAGGAAAGAAGAAGGACAAGAAGTCAAAATAAAAATCCTCAAGGAGATCTAAGTCTCTTGGAAATTATAAGGAAAAATATTGGAACTGTAGAAAATATGGTCATTTCTGCAAGGGGTGCAAGGAAGAGGAGAATAAGTTATTTGATTTTGACTTAGATAAATCCTCTCAGGATGATATAGACATTTTTTTCACATCCTTGGAAAAACATTCCTCTAAATATGTATGGTTGATAGACTCCAGTACATCTTTTCACATGACCTTGCATAGGGGTTGGTTCTCAAAGTATGAAGAGTTTGATGGTGGGAAGGTGTATCTGGGTGATGAATCTCATCTAAGAATTTATTGTTGTGGAAGAGTCAATATTTGATTCTCTAATGATAGAGAGAAAGAGATTGATCGTGTTTTGCATATCCCAAGTTTGGCATGAAGCTTCCTTTTAGTGAGAAAGTTGAATGATGTGGGTGTGTAGGTTGTTTTCTTGAGTGGAGGATATAATATTATGAGAGGAGATATGATGTTGATGAAGGGTGCTTGGATTGGAACCATGCTAAAAAGTGAATGCATGCATTATTCATTGTAATAATTCTTTTAACAAGCCCAAGAAAAGAGTTGTAGATTTTTCATCCTCGTCATTGGAGCCAACAATGAAGAAATTTTTGCATCTTATTTTGATGGTTGTGCATTTTGGGTACCTAAGGGTGCTCATTCATTGGAGATAAGGCTTCCCACAAAGAAGACAATGTTATGGCACCAGAGACTCAACCATATTGGTGCGAAGGGTCTTAGATGAACCTAAAAAATAATTGTCTCGTAGAGGAGCTTGATAATTGTAATCTCAATTTATTTATTTTTAAACATTTCATCTATGAAAATAAAATCATGTTCAATTTTATTCTAGCTCTCACAAATTTTCTAAGGTTTTGGACTATATTCATTCAGATGTGTTTTATCTTGATAATGTTCCTTCATTATCAATTTTTTTATGTTTTATTTCACATTGATTATAGTAGAAGGACATTTGATTATTTCCTCAAGAGTAAATATGAATTCTTTAGTCGATTAAAGAAGTTTAAGGCCTTGGTTGAAAACTAGACTAGTAGAAATATTAAGTGTTTAAGGACAGATAACAGTGGTGAGTTTTGTTCAATACAATTTAACAAGTTCTATAAAGAGCATGGGATTGAGAAGCATAATATGACTCCATATATCCCTCAACAAACTGGAGTTATAGAGAGGATGAGCAAGATGTTAATGGAAAGGGCTAGAGTACGTTGAGTGGAGTTGGCCATGAACAAAAAATTTGGGATAAAATTGTTTCCAATGTATGCTATCTGATCAAAAAATCTCCTACATTGGTGTTTTTTGATAAAACACCCATGGAGGTGTGGTCATTTAATAAGCCTTAATTGAGACATCTCAGAGCATTGGTTGAGGCATATGCACATGTGTTGAATGAGAAGAGATCAAATTTGGAAAACGAGGTAGTTAAGTGTATCTTTATCGACTATGGTGTTGATGTGAAAGGGTAAAATATTGGGGATCCAATGACCGAAAATATTCTCTAAATTAGAAGTGTGACTTTTAGAGAATTGAAACCTTATTATATTGTCCTACAACCAAAGAAATAAGAGAAATAAAAGTATGTAGTTCATGTACCACCTACTTCAATGAAAAATGAACTACACACACATGTTAGACGTAATGATGAAGAGAGTTCAAGCAACTATAAAAGTTATAAACAAGAAGAAGAACCTAAACCTCAACCATTGAGGAGGTCTACATGGGTTAGATGGAAACCAAAAAGTTTTTTTTTTCATTGTTGGATTACAGTTGTATTCTTGCTTTGATTGCTAACACCAATGAGCCTAGGACTATGAAAGAGGCTATGAGTATGAGTGATGCATATTCCTAGATGAAAATCATGGATGAAGAGATGGATGCATTGAAGAAAAATAAAACTTGGTATTTGGTACCCTTTCTTGAAGGGCGTAAACTTGTTTCTTTTTAATGGGTGTTCAAGAAAAAGTGTGGTCCTGATGACAATGTTGAAAAACATAAAGCATGGTTAGTTGCAAAGGGGTATTCACAAGTGGAGGTAATCGATTAAGGTGAAATATTCTCACCTATAAAAAAGTTGATATCCATTCTTTGGTTAATCCAGAGCAAGTCGTGAACTTGGTGTTGGAAATATTCAACATTACAACTTGTAGATTGTTGATTGTTCCTGTTATATTAGGATTAAAGCTATCAATGGAGGATTGTCTAAAATATCCTACCAAGATGGAGGACATGATCAAAATACTTATGTGAGTCTTGCTAGCAGTTTGATGTATGTCATGGTCTATATTTCCCAAGTAGTGGGAATCTTGAGTTGATTTATGGCTAATCCTAGATGATTACACTTGGATGTGGTTAAACAAGTATTCAGATATTTGCATGGTACTTTTGAGTATTCCCTATTCATTTTTATCCTATTGGAATTCAACATTTAGTTTGTATTAATGGATATATGGATCTATATTTGGAGGGTGACATTGATAGTAGAAGATTCACCAATGGTTATATATTCACAATACTTAGTGGTACTATCAGTTAGATGAGTAAAAGGTAAGTCATAGTTTCTTTATCCATGAAAAATGAAAAAAGTATATGGAAGCTACTCATGTTTGTACCTGGAAGTCATTTGGATTGTAATATTGTGTTTTTATACTGGGCTTAATGCAAGGATGATTACAATCTTTTGTGACAATCAAAGTACCATCTTCTTAGCGAAAAATCCTACTTTCCACACTAGAACAAAGCACATAGATGTTCAATTCCATTTTTTTGTGACATGGTGGAAGATGGGAAGGTGAAATTAGAGAAGGTTGAAACTTTGAAGAATTTTGTAAATGCATTGACAAAGCTTGTGAGAATAGAAAATTTTAGACGGTTTTTTAGTTCTATGGGTCACACGACCCCTTACAAGTGATTGTTTATTGGCTCTTGAAAGGTCTTTGAAAAGTGGGAGAATATTGGGATTAATGTGTCTCAACCTTTGCAATTATTAGCATTTATTTTTGGCACTTAATTATTTATTTTATTCATTTTTTTTTTGTCTAAAAATGTCAAGTCATTTTATGGGACATATTGGTTGAAGTGACATCCTGCATGAAGGTGACTAGGATAGCATGCAAGCTAATTATGTGGAAGTAGGCATCCAAATTGGTGGACCCCACTAGAGGTTAATTTGATGGCTTTTTTCATAAGTTATAAGTGTTAAGTCTATGACAGATTATGACAAGTTATGATAGTGTAAGATTCAAGTTATCACAAACTATGATAGGTGGACCCCATGTAATGAAGGTGCCTATGTATGCAACGTTTTTGCATACATGCAGGAATTTTTCATGTTGAAGGGTCCCTATGCATGAGGAGATAGGCATTGGAAATGGAAAAATAAAATTATGTGGGTCTTGCTTATGGAATTACACTTCATGCAAGTGTTGTTCATGTCAAAGAGACTCAAGATAGGAATGCAAGTGTTGGATTTGTCCCATGTGGAAATCCTAGGCATCCATCTTCTCTCAGGAAATTGTATATATTTGGTACTTGGATATTTATTCATAGTAGTGTATATTTGAAGATTTTAGAGATACCATTATGTTGTCGTAATCACTCTAGAAATATTATTATCATTAAAGACTCCTAAATGAGCTTAGCTTTATGATTGTATTGTAATCTCTTTCAAATTAACAACAATACAAAGAGTTGTGCTTTTGGAGTGTGGATTTTTTCTCCAGAAATGTTTTTTCCGCGTATATACTATATTGTGGTTAATTTTGTTTCTTGCATATTTGATTAAGTTAAATGAATGTGCATATGAATTTGTAACTATTAAGGGTTTAGTTTGAAAATTTTGTACTCTCTCCCACTTAGATTGATGTGGGATGTGTCTTCCCCTTACTTGACTTCCTTTTAGTTCACACCTATCCTAGCCTTATGTTTCTTTGCTTATCCCTACCCCTTGTGTTTCCTCTTTGTGTGTTCTTTTGAATCTTGTATAAGTCGTGTTTGTCCTTTCCCATGTGATTTTTATCCTTTCCAAACTAATGTTTAATTTTTGTATGTCTCATTTCATGTAGTAAACCTTATTTCCCTTATTTCTTGCTCCTTGTGGATCACAAAAGCTTGAACACTTCCACCCACTTTTCTTTGATCACATTATTCTTTCCTAGAGATTTGAGCCCTATAGCATCAAAATGCATCCACACCATTTAGGAAAAGTAGTGGGTCTATTATTTTCTTATTTTCAACCAAAATTTAATATAATGCTCATTAATGACCACCTACTATCTATCTTGTGTTCAATTGCTTGAAAATGTCATAAAATGATATAAATAAGCCCTTTTACCTCTCATTTCTATACACATTGGCAATTCACATGAATGTAACCTTATGTTCTTGTTTTTATTTTGATGCTAATTTCTCTTGAGGAGGTCTTTGTGCATAGAGGGTGGATTTATTCAATCCCAACAAGAGAGAGGTGCCACTTCACCTTAAATTTTTTTCTAGATAGAGGTGCCAAGTATAATTTCCCTTTCATAGAGGATGACTCCTAAAACTTACAAATTCAAACTAAAGCTTCCCAATCATATCCTAAACCTATATAATCACTAGCATCAATTTTATAGGTGTGTCAAAATTCTTTATTTCAATTTCTAATTTCCCCAGTACAATTTTGTGTTTGCATACTCTTGTTTCTGAGTTTGTGTTCTCAATTGTGTTTCTTATTCTTGTTGTCAACCCCATCTCATTATATTTTTTTCTTAGATCACATATAAAAGTGATGTGTTTTAATTCTTGATTTGTATCTAAGGTTATTTGTTACAAAAAGAAAGATGGGGTTTTTTATTTTTTTCATTTGGTGAATCTATAATTTACATGTTTAATCATGTCTAGTTTATTACAATTCCTACTCTATACTTATCTTCGTTTCCTACTTTCACAACACTATCTTAATTGCTCCCAACACAAAATCTCTTTTTCAACCATCTAACCCACCCCTTATACTACCCTTATGTACCTTGTAATTCTCTAAGAAACAATTCTTCACCTTATCTCCACACCTTTGATCTCTTATAAACACATAATTTTTATACTTTTACACTATCCTTCTCATTCCTAATCACTACATCACTCTTCAAAATTTTCATAATATCTTTCTTCTCTCACCTATATATCTTACCCTTGAAAGAACCTTAATTATGAACATTTACCAAACCTATTCAAATGAATGATCTTTATGAAGACAATAAAATGAACAAGGGTAATAACATAAAGATTCAAAGCAATATTCCCCCAGGGTGTAGATCGGTTGGTCAAGTCATTGGAAGATACAGATGATCGACGCAGGTTCAAACCCCGACTAAACCATCCACACACATTATGGGGCCGACGTTGGGCTTCGAACAGACCAAAGGTGGACTAGTCTTGCCCGATAACAAAAACTTAAGAGAAGCCCGATCAATCATGGGGACACCACCTCTAAGGGAAAAAGAAAGATTCAAAGCAATATGGAACCTTTTACTTTGTTTACTACTTTCTCCTTGGATTAAGCTAAAGAAGATTTGTACCCAACACTCTCTTGATTTTCTCTTTTGATGTATAGAATTTGGTTTCCTATGAAACCAACAACATTATGGTAGGATTAAGATGATAAGAAATCAAATGAATAGAATAATGCTAAGATAATGGAATATTAGATAGAAAATGGAGTAGCATAAGGCTACAAAAGAAGTAGATAGAAAATGCAGAAACATAACAATATGATGATAGTGGATCTCATAAATGGGATGAGAGGCCTCTCATTTATAAAATTTCTAAGAGGCAAATCACAGGCCTAAATGGATTGGTTGATGGATGGCTAAGATTAATTGAGGATTAGGTTTTGGATTAAATGTGTAGTCATGTGATAAGAGTTCCATGAGGTGTAGGATCTAGTTTTAAGGGAATGGAGGTTTAACAATTAATGAGAGGTCTCAAGAAAGAGGGATTATACAAGTGTCAAAATGAGATTAATTGGAAAATGTGGCTTGAAGATAAATGATGGAGTTTGGATAAGACCTAGTGGATTAGTTAAAAATGGTATCTTGGGAGGAAAGATTTAACTTTTTTCACTTTAAGGGATATGGGAATTTTAAATTCGTATTTATTTGAAAAAGGAATATTGTCACATGTGCATAATATTAGAGGTTAGTTAACCTAAATCAATTAATTAATTGATTTAGTTGGAGTATTTTGGGATAAGGTTGACTAAATTAAATAAATAGATATTAAGGTGGGGGATAAAGGTGAATGATAAATTAATTAATTAAATAATAAATATTTATTTAACTAATTGGCTAGGACAAGGTGGGATAAAGTGTGGTTAGGTATGGACAAATTTAAGTGTCTATATTTTTCTCCTCTTTGATATGACATCATGACTATAAGAAGTCGCATTGTATCAAAGAATATTATTACATAGTGGGTAGGAAGGGATGAGGACTAGTGGCATGATGCCTCGGTCATAAGAAGTATGGGAGTTAGGTATGCCCCCTCAAGAGGATAGGAAAGTTTGAAGAACATGGATGTGCTTTCGAAATGGATAGGAGGATCAAAGCATAAATGATAAAAAGGACATGAAATAAGCTAGAGATGATGAAGATATGGATAATGAGGGAGGGGATAGGATGATTATGATCCAATGACAAGGGAGAACCAAGCCTTGGGATAAGGATGAAAGGATGAAGGGATATGATTGGATTGCATTGAATGGAAGGAAGATAAATGGATTGGATGGAGGATTATTTTACAATGTTATAAGAAACTTATGTTTGATATTATACCTAATGTTATGCACCAAGGTATAAGGAACCAGGATGACAATGTGTCAAGTACATGATAAAAAAGGTCAAATGCAAACATATGCACCGTATGCCACCATGATATGGAAGACAATGACGCCCCTATGGAAATATGATGCAAAGAACATGCTATATGAAACAAATAATAAATTATAGAAGAAACAAGAAAGCTTGCACAACAAACCAAAAATAAAACCATGAATTTACTCCAAGTCAAGCTAAAAATTGATTAATTGATTGATTGATGTTGATGGACTGATGATGATGAGGATAACAAAATTAAAGATAAATCCAATACATGCCCCAAGGATTGTGTCGTTAACGATAAGAACAACACTAGGATTAGGATGATGAATCCCTATGATGATAATTTTACAGTGTATCAATATATTATCAATTGAGTTAGATCAAAATCAATATATTTATTTTGTATGATGAGCTAGATTGCAAGATTAGATTGTATGAATTAGGATTGATTGAATATAGATGGTATATATTAGTATTTTTGGATTGGATGGAGGATAGAGGATAAATCGAATGGATAAGATGGGATTAGATGGATAATAAAGGATAAATGGATCAGATAGGATAACATGCTTAAGATAGAGGAATAGATTGGATCCAATAACAAGAAAAAGCCAAGCCTTGGAATAATGATTAAAGGATGGAGGGATATGATTAGATGGAGGATACAAGGATAAGATAGAGGAATGGATGGTATCCAATGAAATGGGAGGACCAATGATTGGTAAAAGATGGATGGATAGCTTAGCTATAAGTGAGAAGGGTGGATGGATATGAGGATGAAGCTCCAACGACTATGTTGCAAAGGAAAAAGATACCCCACACTAGAAAGAGTGTCATTATGGATTGATGATGGGAAAAGATACATGAGATGGAATGATAGTGCATAAGGGATATGGATAGTAGAGGTAGTAATTTTTGTATTATACAAAGCATGCATGAATATTTTTCCCCTAGTTCTTTATCAAGATCAAGGTGAAAAGGGGGGATGGATTGGATAGGATGGGGGGAGAAGATAAGATGATTGATATGGGATAAAGGATGTTTGAGGACATGGATAAGGTATGGTAGGTGGGATAGCAAAGATTATTTTCCCCAAGGCTCCTTATCAAGATCAAATATGGGAAGGGTGTTGCAGGTATGAGCAAGTTTGGTGGTGTTGTCATTAATGTTGTCATTGATTTCAACACAATTCAGTATGTTGTAGACTGTACATGTATGGCTGAGATGTTGTTGAAATGTTGAGTACATGTAGCTATCTTTATAGTATTGCAGATGTGTTGGTTTGATAAGGTTCCAAATGCTTTTGAGAAAATTAAATAAAGAAGAGAAGTTAGAATGATAAAAGTGTTCAGAATGTGCTCTAGTATGTGCTCTGCATTTCTCCTGTGTTGATCCTATGCTTGTGCAGATCTGAAGGTTTGTTAATGGTGATCTTGTGGTGATATCTCCTAAGTTTTAGCTTTTGGTTTGATGGTACGTGAAAGTTATGTTCACTCGTATGTGAACTATTCTGGTAAAGTTGGTCTTTTGTGGACTGGGAGAAATATTGTTGCTCTGCATTTTTTCTCTGTTTTGTTTCAAATCTTGCAGATCTGGAATATGTCTTGTGAAAGTATTTTATGTGCTCTGGAAAATAAATTTGAAGGTTGGTGATCCGGAAGTCATGTTTCAGTAATTCAATGTGAGTTTATACAGTTCGGATGGACTGGTGAAAGATGTTCAGTGATTGAAGTTTGTTGTTTTGTTGTGGATGTATCTGGGAGATTTTGAGATGTATTCTCGTGCTTAAGGAAGTGTGTCATGGTGTCCATGTGCCATCTTCTTATTGGGAAGTGTGTACATCAATGTTTATTTGTGTTTTCATTAGGTTTGGCCGACCTGGTGTTTACACTTCATTCGAAGAATAAAATTTAATTAAGGAAGTGTGTGGTTGTTTCAAGATATTATTTTTGATCTTGAATTTTATTTTTTATTGGTCCACTCTTATTCCTTTCCATCGTGGGAATTTTTGAGTTGCCAACCTAATTTGAATTTATGAAATGAGGTATTTGTGGTTGACCTTGAAATTTTTTCTAAGGTTGAGGATGGTATAAAAGCAAGTTGAGTTGTGAA